>JAPMUY010001716.1:0-192231 GCA_026901105.3 Galaxias olidus | reverse complement strand
GTTTTACTTTCATTCTAGCCCATATACGGTTATCATTAAGTTTGCTTCGCAGTCTTTTAGTACACGTAACATTTGTCGTCAATATTGTCATATCATCCATATTTGCTCGAATGGGAGGGAGGAGTAATCCTGCCCTTACCTTTTGCCCGCCAACGACCCATTTTGATGCTTGAATTATTACTTCCATGGCAATAGTAAATGCCAAGGGTGAGATTGTACATCCGGCCATGATACCAATCTCCAGACGTTGCCATTCGGTGGTAAATGTCGGTGTATCAAAACACAACTGAATGTCCTGAAAGTATGCCTTAAGGGTTTAAAATTACATTAGGTACCTTAAAAAACTCAAATGCAGACCACAAAAAGCTTGTGGGGCACAGACCCAAAAGTCCAGGAAAATGACATGAAGGTCCTTTTTCTCACGTTTTCCCACTTAAATTTGGTGCCAAATCATGCTAGTGTGCTCCAGACACCCGGAGAAGCCTGAAATGCCTGCTTTCTGTACTGAGGTATCTATTAACTTGTTCTTTGTAAGGTATTCGCTCAGTCTTCGTGCTACTACACCAAAAAATATTTTCACCTCCACATTAGGTAAGAAAATTGGTCTGGACTCGCTAATGTCACTAGAATCTTTCCATTTCGGAATCAGTACTCCTCTGGTTCGACGCCACGATCTGGGAATGATGTGTTTTTCCCATGCTAGCTGCAGTAGTTTCCAAAGGAAACGTAGGACATCAGGTGCATTTTTATACAGTCTGTAATGTACTCCGTTAGGTCCTGGTGCCGATGCTGCTCTTGCACGTCTGACTGCATTTTCCTCCTCTTTCCATTTTGGAGGGCTGGTGTCCATTTGCTGTACTAGGTCCGCAATTGGTGGAATATGCGGGAACTATGAGTTCCTCATGCATGCATTTTCTCATCAGTGTGAGTTTCTTTTAGGTGGGAGTCCAGTTCCTGTTTGGTTGTTTTAAGTGTTCTGTCTTTTGCTTGTTGAACAAGGACATTGTAAACTTGAAGGGGTCTAACACTGTTAACCTGCCCCCTGCCCCTGCCTCTTCCATCCATTATTCTATCCATACTCACCCCTGTTGACTCAACCCACATCTCCAAGATCATCCGTCCTCCAAATTAACGACATGTTCCTTGGACCGTTTAAAGCCTGCCTCCCACCCCTCTCTCCCTACCTCACCAAAATCTACAACAATTCAGTAGCAGATGGAATCTTCCCACCTGCATACAAAACAGCTGCCGTCACCCCCATCCTGAAGAAACCTGGACTAGATGTCACCATCCTTAATCACTATCAGCCAATCTCCAACCTCCCCTTCCTCTCAAAAACACTGGAACGAATCATCGCCTCCCAGCTTCAAAAACACATGCTGACTCACAATCTCTTCGAGCCATTCCAATCTGGTTTTCACCCCCAATACAGCACAGAAACAGCCCTTGACAAAGTCACCAATGACCTCCTAACATCTGCCGATGCAGGTGCCCTCAACATTCTTATTCTCCTAGATCTGTCAGCAGCCTTTAACACAGTGAGCCACAACATTCTCCTAACAAGACTGCTGGAAGTAGATGTGGAGGGCACCGCACTCACTCTCCTCCGTTCCTACCTCACCAACCGGAAGCACTTCATCAACCTCAATCCTCACACCTCCTCAACTGCTGCAGTCACTCAGGTTTCCCACAAGGTTCTGTGCTTGGCCCACTACTATTCATCATTTACATGCTCCCCCTTGGTCAGATCATCCGTCACTTCAACCTGGACTTCCACTGCTATGCTAATGTCACACAGATATACCTCAGTACCAAACCCCCCCTCAACTATTTCCTTCGACGCCCACATTTGCAACGCCGTCAAAACCTCTTTCTTCCACCTTCGCAATACTGCAAAAATAAGACCCTCCCTCTCTCAGACCACCGCTGAAACCCTTATTCACTCCTTTATCTCTAGTTGACTTGACTACTGCAATTCACTCCTCCCTGGCATTGGCTCCCACTCACTCCAGATGATAAACTCCAGATGGTTCCGAATTCCGCAGCAAGGCTCCTCACCAACACCAAGTCCTGGAATCACATCGCCCCCGTCCTCCGTGACCTGCACTGGCTACCTATAAAGCAATGCATCGACTACAAAATCCTCCTCCTGACTTTCAAAGCCCTTCATAACCTGGTCCCCACCTACCTGACTGATCTACGCATTCCATACCAACCAACGAGGTCTCTGAGATCATCTACTGCCGACCAACTCATCGTCCCACAGTCAAAACTACAAAGTCTTGGGAACAGAGCATTCTCCAGAGTGGCACCAAGGCTCTGGAACTCACCCCCCCTGTCTGTCAGAGACGCGGACACCATTAACACCTTCAAGTCTAAACCACCCCCCCTTCACACTCATTCCCACTCTCTCCTACGTCCCTTACTAATCTCACTACCGTTTTCCTTTTCCTATATCATCTATGTTATCATTTGTCAAATGTCTTTCTTTGTTTATTTCATGTGTTTGTTCTGTTTCTGTTCTAGTATGTCCTCAATTGTAAAGTGCTTTGGGTGTCTGAAAAGCACTATATAAATTAAATGTATTATTATTATTATTATTATTATTATTATCATTATTATTACAGTCTCCTTTCAGATTTTGACAGATAAACACATCATTGTAAATCAAACAGGAATTGGGCTATTTTTAGCCCAACTGGACCCATGAAGAGCCAGGCGGTAGAGCCCGACCGCGCTGCGGCTGCTCTAGCCAGAAGGCTGGAGTTTTGTTGGCTTGGGCTGGGTTTTTTCCTGGACCTGCAGAAGGTTGTGAGCAGATGGTGGATGGAAACTCTGTTTTATCCCACTCCAGCTTTAAGACTAGACATTTCCCTCCCCCACTGGCTTGCGCACAGAGACACACATGTATTCCCTGTCTCTTAAAGAAAATTAGCCGTAAAATGATATAATATTTAAAAATAAAAAAACTGATTATTTTATAGTCCTAGTTAGAATCTCTCATCATAAATGTTTAGCTGGTCGTTGTATTCATTATTATTATATTTAGGACTTTCTGTGTGTCCTTGAAATCACATTCCACGCAGTTAGTTTGTTGTAGTTTTCCTTCAAAAGATCAGCCAACATGCACAATGACATCACATTCAGGAAATGACATACATTTTTTTGGTGGGAAAACGATAGGGTAAAGTGAACAAAGTATTCACATAAACGTTTTGTGATGTTAACCTGTTTGTCCCACTCTTACATTTCCACCGTTTGGCTTTTTTTTTGCGATTTCTGTTTCAAATTTTTTAATTTAAAATGATGTTTGCTATAAAAGAAAAAAATTATCTTCATGTGTTGCCCATCATGCAAGCTCAAACTTTATCAGTCACATAGTTATGGCTAACTTTAGCCCAAAATGTTCCACCCTGTTACAGGAAAAGTAAAAGTCATATTTGTTTTGTATTTACAATTGTTAGAATTGATTAGAAATGGTAATGGCATAAAATGTATAAATCAAAAAAATAAAATGTAATAAACTGTCCAACCTGTTATGTTCCACCCTGTTATGGTCCATTCCACCCTGTTAGGCTGGTATTTTCAAATAATTATTTGACAGTAACCCCAAATGCGACGCATGTTTTTGTGGCAATATGCAATGATAGAAGGTGGTAACTGCACAGGAAATTTAAATATTGTTACTTGCTTGTATTATTAATTGTCTTTCACATGGGTTTGTGTGTGTCCCTATTTGCATGGTCCTAAAATCTGAACAATCTGTCTATCAATCAAATTTTAAGCGTCTTGAATGTCCAACCTGTCTTTTTTATATATAATATATATATAAAAAGAAACATTTATATATTTTTTAACAAAAATGAAGAGGTGAAAAAGGCACCGGATAGCTTCCACGTTCAACATTAGTTATGAAGGAAATACGTGGATGTCAGAGCCAAACCACATAAATATAAAGAGTGGCAGTAGCCCACAACTGAGTCACACAAAAGCCATAGACGCCACACACTGACTATTCTATTGGCTCTGCCAAGAGGACTTCCTCTCTCCGAAATCAATAGAGGTAGCTAAGTGGTGTCCGTGAGTAGCGTCCCAAGGGGTAACTGGGGGTTTTGGACGGTCTCAAAGACAACAGCTGTCCTATCATAATGAGTGTGTGTGGTGTTTACTGCATTTGGCTGAACACACGTTATACCGCTAAAGCCTAAAAATAGCTGCAGGAACGAGTTTGATAGCATGAGCTTAAACAGTGATACTGATGTGAAAAAGTTAGTTTATGAATTAAAGATGTTAGTAAATAATAGGTGAGGAACCGTTGGCGTATTGCATATTGTTTATATTTACCTCTAAGGAAATATGGAAAATAATTCCGGTTGATAGTAATTTTAAGATAATGTGTGCATTGTCATAATCGATTTTTTGTTGGATCTTCCAAGTGCATCCATTGTCTTTTTACTATGTCATTAAATAGTACCACACTTAGTCCGAATTAGTTTTAATAGTTTGCCTTGGGATCAATTAAGTACAATCCAATCCAATCCAAATCCATTCCCATCTTTTCTTCACTTTCTTCAACTCACTTGTCTTGCTCTGCAGCACTCATCCATTAGAGACTATTGATTCCCCTGGCACTGACACACAGCCACACCATGACTGACAGTGTCACTACGTGTAAGAACTTTGACTGGAACTGAGAGACATTGACGTAAACTGACACCCAAATTAATCAAGAGCACTTATGTATGGCCAGAGTAACGGGTTGGCTATAATCGAGCACCGCTGGACTTAAGGTTAGTGGACAAACTATGGTAGAAAAAGAAATATTAGGACTTTCATGCAAAAAAATGCATTTTCAAAGTACATGCTATGAATCCCACAGAACAATCTACCAACCACTAAGGTATAGTAAGGCCTACAGTACTTCCTGACTTCTTTTGAGCCAAAGCTGCTCATGTGTTGCAGCGCAAGGCCAGGACAGGATACTACTAGTGAGCTTTACAATGCTGGACTTAGACACAACACTTCCACCCTGAAGACAGCGCTGCAGATTAAGTTGTAAGCTGTCATAAATGACAAGACTATTTGACCCATGGCCATTATTTATTGAGCTGTCCATAAGCCCATGTATGTAGTTTGTAATCACTCTTGTTCCAACTCTCTGTTTTCAGACGAAATAAACAAGGTAACGCACAGCTACAGAGCCATAGTCCCACACACAAAACCTTTATTTTTGACAGAGGTTTTTGACGTCTTTGGGTGCGGTGGAGTCTTTGATCTCCGGTTGCAGACGACAGGAGGGGAAGCCCATTTCCGAGGTTGGCTGTCTCCCCACTCTAATGACAGCTTCTTTCCCCTCCCCTGAGGTTGTCCTCCGCAGCGTGAGGCCCCCGCCCCCAGCCGGGCAGAAACACATTAGACACGGCTTCTCATATGACAGCGCATCCCACCCGCTAGACCAGGTCTGCAGCACCCAGCGGGAGACTGGGACAATGCGGTGGGCTTAACAGGCAGCTTCGACTGCATCGCTCACCCAAAGCCACGAGGCTATTGTTGATAGTCCACATGCCACGTTGTTCTGTGAGGGATTTATGCTTCTGTCATATTATTTAGATAGAGAGCCACTGCTGATGAAAACAAACAAGTTCAGTTATGTTTAGAATTTCGACTGGAACCATAAAATTATGAATATGAATGAACGTTTTCTCCAACTCCTGGCCAAATGCAGATTGTCTGAGTTTGAAAGTTATTGTGACAACAAGTATATATTCAGCTCACATCCAGGCGTGCTTCTCTTTATGTCTATATGTGTGTTAAAGAAAGTATAAGCTTTAGTTGGCATACTATAGAGCGTATAAGCTTGAGTTTGTAATTGTGTGCTTGCGTTAGCATGCACGTTCTGCATGTTAGGTACATTTGTGTGCTGTTTATGGTTCTGTAGTTCGGGTGTGTATGTGTGTGTGCCAACACCCGGTGCTTCCCCCGAGGGGCCAACACAGCTTAGGCAGTAACTCATGCGATCCTATGGTTTCAGGCTACTTCTGATCCACACTCTCTCACAGATGCAGGCTCCCCGTGGTCAAAGCGATAAAACAATTGAATCTAAAGTCAGTCGCTCCAGGCATCCTATCTATCTGGGTAGTGGTAACAAAAACAATCCGCTACAGATATTATAGTCATAATGTCCTAATAATTTTAACAGACAAAATTAGGTTACCCACACAAGCAATGAGTTGACCATAGCTGAAACCTCATGTCCTATTTGAATCGGAAAAAGGGATTAGTCGCCTGGGTAGTGTGGATTGGTGATGCTCGGGTCAGGGTTTTTTAATACCCGCACCCACCCGACCTTTTATGAGAACCAATACGCACTATCCAACCCGCAAAAATATTTGTTAATCATCAACTCGAACCCGACCCACAAACCACCAACTTTATGCATTATAATAGCACAATTGTCAGGACTGAGCATAGCGGCAGCTAAGGAGCTGTCAAGAGAGCTTTCTTTCTCCCCTTCCAATTGGGAAGATCTTGGCTAAACAAGCGTGGATTTGCAGTATCTGTGACCACGTGTATTTTTGTGGACCGACCAACCGACCGACATAGCGAGCAATAGTGTCTGGTCACAGCTAATAAACAGAGAAATTGTTCCAAACGGTGTTCTTTATTGTTGAATAGAAGCAAAACAAGTAACCCTTCATAAAGACATGAACTCGGTCTCTCTCGTTCTCTCTCTCTCACACACATACAGTGAGGCCCAAAAATATTTGGACAGTGACACAATCTTCATGATTTGGGCTCTGCATGCCACCACATTGGATTTGAAATGAAACAACTACAACGGAATTGAAGTGCAGACTTTAAGGTTTAATTCAAGGGGTTGAACAAAAATATATGATTAAACATGTAGGAATTGTAGCTATTTTTATACAAACGCTCCTCATTTCAGGGGCTCAAAAGTAATTGGACAAATAAACATAACCCCAAGTAAAATGTTACTTTTCAATATTTTGTTGAGAATCCTTTGCAGGCAGTGACTGCCTGAAGTCTGGAACCTATGGGCATCACCAAACGCTGGGTTTCCTCCTTTGTGATGCTTTGCCAGGCCTTTACTGCAGCGGTCTTCAGTTGTTGCTTGTTTGTGGGTCTTTCTGCCTTAAGTTTTGTCTTGAGCAAGTGAAATGCATGCTCGATTGGGTTGAGATCTGGTGATTGACTTGGCCATTGCAGAATATTCCACTTCTTTGCTTTAAAAAACTCCTGGGTTGCTTTTGCAGTATGTTTTGGGTCATTGTCCATCTGTACTGTGAAGCGCCGTCCAATCAACTTTGCTGCATTTGGCTGAATCTGAGCAGAAAGTATATCCCTATACACTTCAGAATTCATCCGGCTGCTTCTGTCTTTTGTCACATCATCCATAAACACAAGTGACCCAGTGCCATTGGAAGCCATGCATGCCCATGCCATCACACTGCCTCCACCATGTTTTACAGAAGATGTGGTGTGCTTTGGATCATGAGCTGTTCCAATTCTCCTCCAAACTTTCTTCTTCCCATCATTCTGGTAAAGGTTGATCTTAGTCTCATCTGTCCAAAGAATGCTGTTCCAGAACTGGGTTGGCTTCTTCAGGTGTTTTTTGGCAAAGTCAATTCTGGCCTTTCTATTTTTGAGGCTGATTAATGGTTTGCACCTTGTGGTGAATCCTTTGTATTTACTCTCATGAAGTCTTCTCTTTATGGTAGACTTAGATTCTGATACACCTACTTCCTGGAGAGTGTTCTTCACTTGAGTGGATGTTGTGAAGGGGTTTTTCTTCACCATGGAAAGGATTCTGCGATCATCCACCACTGTTGTCTTCCGTGGACGTCCAGGCCTTTTTGAGTTCCCAAGCTCACCAGTGCACTCTTTTTTTCTCAATGTACCAAACTGTTGATTTGGCCACTCCTACCATTTCTGCTATTTCTCTGATGGATTTCTTCTTTTTTTTCAGCCTCAGGATGGTCTGTTTCACCTCCATTGAGAGCTCCTTTGACCGCATGTTGTGTGTTCACAGCAACAGCTTCCAAATGCAAACGCCACACCTGGAATCAACTCCAGACCTTTTAACTGCTTAATTGATGACAGGTTAATGAGGGAAGAGCCCATGCAGCGTTGTTATTTTTTTTTGCAGCCTTCTGAGTCAATTGTCCAATTACTTTTGGTCCCTTGAAAAAGAGGCGGCTACGTATTAAAGAGCTGTAATTCCTAAACCCTTGCTCCAATTTGGATGTGAATACTCTCAAATTACAGCTGAGAGTCTGCACTTTAAGCCCATATTGATTATATAATTGTATCCTGATTATGTTTTCGTAAACAGCTAAAATAACAAAACTTGTGTCACTGTCCAAATATTTTTGGGCCTAACTGTACATACAAACAATGCATCCCTCACTTCGGAAAAATCTCTAGGTGAAGCCTCAACACTCTAAACACGTGTGTGTGTGTGTGTGTTTAAGAGAGAGAGAGAGTGACAGAGAGAGGGAAAGAGAAGGTGGACTCGTAATGCACACACAATGTTTCTGAAAGTGATTTATAACTTACTCTGAATGCTGCTTTGTCACTTTTCAACCCGCCCGCCCGAACTAACAATATTTTCCAGCAAGCTTACCCGAACCCGCTCGACCCGCGGGGTGTGGGTCCACCTGCACATCACTAGTGTGTATAGTGTATCTAATCTCACACTTGTCTTTGGCGAATTTGAATACTGTCAGTCCCCACTCCATGTTTACGGCCTTATCAGACACATAAGTCTGACAGTGCTGGGACGGATAATAATGTCATCACCTCACACGCAGCATTTATGCCCTCGTCAGAAAGCACTTCATCCCTTCCTCTCTCTATTTAACCCAGTGGGAAAGTGTGTCCAAGTCATGAGAGCATTATAAAAAAGGGGAAATTATCAAATAGACACTGGTACGAATCAAATGGGGAAGCCTTAAAGCCAGTGGTACAGGCCATGTGCCCTTTACTCCTCCCCTCTGCCCTGTATCGCCCAACAGAATGAAGAGATCTGAAAGACACAAATGAAACATTCAGTGTGTTTTTGTTGAATGCTTGGTATTGACCATTCTCCAATAGCTTTACAAAGTATTGAAGGAGCAACAGGTTACTATGGAGCACAGATTGAAGAAGTACAAGGCCTGGGGAAAGGAAGGCAGAGCTGTGTCCATCTGCTGTCACTTGGCCACAAATTGCATTCCTGTAGTCGATAGGCTATTGAATAAAAAGGTGGATCCAGCCTACTGTTTGAGGGGATTGCGACTTGGGGAAGTTTGGGGGACAAACAGATGGATGAACAGAATACCCAGAATGGTTATAATGATCTGGTAGAATTGAGTGTTGTTTATCAGGACGTTGGATGGTATTTTTTTAGAAAACCAGCAGCCGAGCGAGACTGAGTTTTTGGGGAAGGCAACTCCCATCTGTCTGTCAGGTACGCCTCCTGGTATGGCCCCGAGCTTGTACACAGCGCTCCCACTCACAACAAGGGCATCGGGGTACCCTTCACGCCTATCAGGGAGAGAAGATGGGCCCCCACTGTGTTCTTTGACAGGCTTTTTGGTGTTGCCCGCACCGATGCACAGGGAGGCTTTGAAGAAGTGGTTTTTGCATTTTGATTTCATAGCTTGGTTTGTTTTGAACGGGTGTTTTTCTCCATTATAAAATCAGCAGGCTGAAAATAGAACGTAACTTTGGACACCTAAAGAATGTGGGATATGATGCTATTAATAATATAACATAAATAACAGATAAAGTATGTTTAGAGAAAATCAAGACATAGTAAATATTTGCGAGAGACACCATTGAAAATTAGTGCAATTGACCTTTAAATATCTCTTTATTTTTCAGCTTTTTTGCTTATCACAGTACAAAGCACATTTTTACAGGAGTTAGTTGACGCCATCCCTAATATTGTTAATGACTCCAAGAAAAAATGTTTCAATTAAGCATCAAGCTTAAGAATCAGTTTAGTTGGATTATTTACAATTTAAGGTTTTAACAGAGAACCAGCTGTTTGTATTACTCAAAGTGTAAACAGTAATACATCAGTGCGAAGATATTCGAGTTGGAAGATAAAAGGATAAGGTTAAAAGTTGTGGTTTAGGGATACACGCAGGACAAATCATTTATGACGTATGGTTGTGATTTATTCTCTTTCTAACATAAATACAGCTTTTAAGTCTTAAATTGAAAAATATTAAAATGTGATAAGGCATGTAATCATACACCAACTGCTTCCATAAGATGCTGAGTGTAGCAGGCCAGGAAAGGCATGCATATTTTAGCTACCAGACCCAACAGCTTCAAAACCGTTCTGCCTCCATACATTTTGTCAATTCTCCTCAACTTTATGAGCACAAATGCTACAAGGCTAGAACAGTATGACCACAACAGTTAGTGCCCACCTCTCCCCTACGCAAATATGTTTCTGGGTCACTTTCTATAGCAATGAGGAAGCCTACAGATGCGGAGAGAAAGACGTTGGAAACATGGCAAGCCTGCTTTGTATTCAAGAGGTAGTTCTCAGTGAGGTTCAAATGAGTGCACCTTGTTGACAGCTTACAAATGACTTTGGGCATGTAGCGGTCACACATTACTGAGAGCGGTGAATGACTGGGGCCCCCGCTAAAGTGACTCAGAATGCTGAGACTCATAATCCTAATCTCCACTTTTACTGTGCTTTAGAAATGTGAAGCAAGAATGTCATTCTCGCCGCCGATTGGATGAGTGGATACATTCAGTGGGTCAAATGCATGCTCGTCCACAACAACGACTTTAACTATAGCAATATACTGTATATTTATATATTTTTTGCTCGTCCACAATGTTAAGATTTAACCATTTAGCTACATGTATTACATGCTGTGTATTAGACCACTTAATTACATATATTATGTGCTGTGTATTAAAAGGACAATCCTACACGTTATAATCTGTTCAAGGTCTGTCAATGGTCATTGTTACGATCTCTGTAGACTCTCCCCCTCTCTTGCAGCGCACACATGTATTCGATATGACTACAACAATGGCAGAGACGTGCCTAGAGGCTTAGGACTGAGCCTGCGCACCAACAAGGGAGGGTCTATCGTCTAAACCAATGATTCCTCTCCATCCAGTTGACATATGACCTTGTATTCTACCACTGTATAAAAGGATAACAGACCCCTCCCATAGGGCGGCATTCGATAGACTGGGTTTGTGTGTTGAGCGGCAGACTGGTGTAGCGTGGTGTCGCCCTTTGTTATCGTTTGATTTCATCGTATTCTTCTTTATTATTTTTGTATTGTTTACTTTATTGATTAAAGCTTGCTTTTGCCTATACCTTTAGTCCTGTCGTCTCTCAGAACTGCGGGACGCGACAACAACAACGACTTTAACTATAGCAATATACTGTATATTTATATATTTTTTAACTATCCCATTGACTGTCCATGATGCAGTGATACTTTACTGTATGGGGAAATGTACGACGGGCTGGGTATTTTGGAATCATAAAACCAGACAGCACAATTATTGTTAAAAACATTATTAAAATAATAATTATAATAACAGCAATTAGAATAAAATATTTTTATATTAGATGGCTGGCTGGTGCAGCTGGGCACCTATTGTAATTGTACGTATTATTATGTAATGCGTCACATAACAATGAGATGACGCTCAAATCTTGTTATCGCAAAGTGGTATTCTTATTATTATTAGGTTAATTTCTGGCACCCTAACTACGCCCGCAGTTTTGACCCTATTGATTCCATTACAGTGTTGACAGGTCTTGGGTAATGCCGTGTAGTGCGCTTACATGTAGCTAAGTGATCGGTTCACGTGTTATGTTTTTAAGTATTATTTTGAATAATTTTTTGCCCTGACTGAAATTAATGGGGAGACAGTGTCAGCTGTACTGGAGCGCAGTACTTGTTCAATTTCTATGGCTGTAGCCCTCTCTAATGGATGAAGTGAACAAGGGATGAACGCCCAAGACGAGATATGACCGCTTCTACGTTAAGGATTGCATGGAACTCAAGCATGCCACAATTGCTTGGAAAACCTAGTTTATTGTCGTTCAACCATATCTCAGATACAAACCCACAACCGTAAAATAGTTGGAAAACCTTTTGGAACCTTTTAGAACACATGAAACACCGGCGAAGCTGCCTGGACACTGCTAACATAAACTAGAGCTAGCTAGTGCTGCCACGCCTACTGTAATTATTAGACTGTTACTGAATGTGAAGTTTTATTTGGTTAAAAACAATTCTGGCTTGAATTGGACAGTAAAGTTAACATTAACTAGCTGAAGTCTGAGTAACTATGATAGAATATTGTTTGTAATGCCTTTCGACTGTTAACCTATGGCTTGTTGCACCCCGCCTTTTTATTTATTTTATTCATCGTAGATCCCATATCGTATGGCAATCCATTAATGCCAAAATCATACATTTCCTTGACTTTGTACAATGCGTTGGCATTGCCTATGCCGATAATGCATAGTTACAGCATTCTGCAAGCAATATATTGCTGTTACGTTTGCGACATAGTATCAGGCGACCGGTTGGGGATTGGAAGAGCTAGGCTGCTTCTCGCACTATCCTCACCTGTTAGTATTTCAGGTTAGTAATATAAATGGATGTGGGTCTTCACAGTAAAAACGCCAGTGGTTAAGTGACTGCTATTGAAATAATAACTGCTTAGAATAGTCAATGCAAACCACAACGCATGATGCGTTGTATTAAGTCAACGCAGTGTAGTGGAAGTAGTGAACTAACAATATTCTTAAAAGACGACACAGGCATTGTACAAAAGGCATTGCAGTACTAGATATAATTTTGGCATTAATGGAACGTCATACGCTAAGCCAGCGTTTCCCAACTGGTGTGACATCAACAGGTGTGCCTTGGAATTTTGGGACAGTCATGTTTGGGAAAGATGCACAAATCTTTTGTATTAAGTTTGATTAATTTTTACGTCTGCGGTGTGCCGCAAAATAAATAAGTTTATGCAAGTCTGCCGTGGGTTGGAAAAGGCTGCGCTAAGCTATGTCAGCTAGCAAGCTCATCAAGACAATTTCGTATACTAATAGGCTACTAATAGTTCTTAACAGAAAAAAAGCATTAGAAGCCTAATTCTCCTTTACAATGACTCACTAAATGTTTACAACTGGGTAGGTGAGCCGCTCGCCCAAGACACGTTTTAAAAGGAGTCCACTTGTGCTGCGGGGCAGGTTCTGCTAGCTAAGGCGGTCAGTTCAATCACTGCGACGCATCACATTCGCATTTGCTCAGGGAAATGCATTTTCTTCTTATTATTCTTCCCACCTGGATTCTTAAGAACTCAACTTTCCTAAAAATGCACCAAAATAGGCACACTTGTCCAAGTCTACTTAAAAACACACTCCATGCAATGTCGCCTCATTATACCTGTTGGCACTATAGCATCAGTTCAAAGTGTTCAACAAATCATAAAAATGGGCCATTAGGGCTAGAGGTCTGAAACTTTCAGAACTTGCCCATTGCAGTTAGATGACACTTTCATATGCTGGCACCCATGACAAATTATGAAGTCCATCACTCACTTTTTTTTTTAAACTGGTGGTCTACCCAAAGTCCAAAACCATAAATCCAAATCATGCCAAATTTTCAGGATATCATCTTCAGACTCTCACATAAACCGTTCAAAATACCTTGTTGACATCTCCAAAACCAAGTCCATAGCACATCAAAATGTATTACTGTAAACACTACTGTACATTCACTTTGTCATAGCTCACTGGTTCATTAAACAAAAAAACATTTAAAAATTCCAAGACTAATGCTATTAAGTATCTAAAATCTCAGTACTCTATCTTGAAAACCGATTTATTTTTTTCTGAGTTTAGTCGTTTTTTGGTTGAACTTGATACAATGTCACATGACCTATATGAAACAACTCCTCCGAGACTGTATGACGAAATTACGCCAAAATCTCTGTACATCATCCTCAGATGGTCTGTTTTCACAACAAAACCAAGCTTGTTGATACATTAATAATTGAACTCATATGGCACCAAAATGTATCACTGTAAACAGCACTGTACATTTCTGTTTTTAACTGCTTCAATATTTGACCAATTTAAATCATACTACTATAAAATGTTTGGCTTATTATTCACATCACAACTTAAAGTTTTAAAAAATGTACCTTGAAACACTTTTTTATACATTTTCGAGTTTAGTTTTTTGGTTGGACATAATAGTTTAACACTTTAAACTTGAACTAACTCCTCTGAGACCGTAAGACCATATTACCCCAAAATCACTGTATATCATCCTAATATGGTCTACGTTCAACACAAAACCAAGCATGTTGATACATTAATAATTCAGCTCCCGCTGTACCAAATTTTTACTGTAAACAGGATTGTACATTTCTATTTAACTGCTTAAATGTTTAATCAATTAAAATTATACTTGTTGACAATGTTTGTATTATTATTCCCATCACACTGTATTATTCTTTTTTTTTTACAAATGTTCAAAGTTTACAATGATCATTTATTAGATAGTTTTAAAGACAGCAGAGGGCGATTTTCTTTTGAACTATGCACACCGTCTTTAGATTACTTTTGGTGCATGGTGACCTTTTGCGTTTCCATCTAAATGAACTAGTCCAAAACAATGAAAACAAAATTTCAAGAAACCTATTAAGACACACTAAATGAATGGTCTAATTTTGCTATCTCAAATACCTAGTGCATTTCAACATTTGTTACTGTAAACACCACTCTACATTCACTTTGTCATACTGTGTATCACTAGTCAGTGGCGAAAGGTAGTTATGACGGGCCCTAGTGCACGCTGGTAAAGCTGATAAAGCACGAACTCTACAATCCTACCCAGACATTCCGGCAAAACTTAGGCATTTTGGAGAGCGTGCATTTTCTAGGCCAGCACCTAAACTATGGAACTCTCTCCCTCCTCTAATGCGCAATTCCAACCACCTTAAAACCTTAAAGAATCTTTTCACCCTAGCCTACCCTAATTAACTCTGTTTAGAATCCGGTCCTATCCTTCTATATGCTGTCCTTTTGTTAAACTTATAGTTAGTTAGAAAAAGTACTTATAGTTCAATGTTATGTGACGCGTGATGACGCATCACATCTTGTTATCGCAAAGTCATTATTATTGTGTGATTGCGTCTGCATGACGCAATCATATACTGTTATCGTAGTCTTATTTATTTATTTTTTTTCATGGTTTTTGGCGCAGTTTTGACCATTTTGCTTCCATTGCAACATCAAACTGTCCGTTCGAATGCCATGGAGTGCGCTTGTACACAGCTAATTAATCTGTCCACTAGTTATTTTGTAATTGTATTTTTTACATGCTTAATTTGCCCATAGACAATGAATAGGGAAACAGATTAGGCCCTCAGGTGGACTTTGAATGAAGGAGCAATATGCTTCCCGTCCGACTAAGAGTAGCATGGACTCACGATAGCTCTGCAAGTCAAACCAAGTTTATCGTAATTCACCATATTCCACCGGCACTTGGAATAAACCCACAACATTGACAAGACGCCGTATACTGAATGTGAGTTAAGTTGTATTGGTTACATTAAAAAGAATACTGGTGACTTGAATTGAACTGAATTGAACAGCAAATTGAACCAAAGTTAGCTAGCCTAACAGCTGGCAACATTTGGTTTAGCTTATGAAAGCTTGCAGGAATGCTGCAAAACAAACTTCTTTAATGTCAAAATTAAGGCACTGGCTTATAACACGTATCAAGTGTTCCCCACAATGCATTCGCACGCAGTTAAAAACATGTTTTAGTTTTCATTTAGTGATTTCTTAACCATCATAATTTGGATATGGAGTTAGTTAATTTCATGTATGTTAGCTAGCATGCTTGTTACACGATACAAATGGAACTACTGATGATGGGACTAGACTATTACTGTCTAACATTGTGAACGTTAGTTACCATTTTGCACACGTCCCCTTATAAAAAAACAGCCAATATGAACAGATTATAACAGCCCCTTATTAGCCAAAGTTTCATAGTTCCATTTTCTTCATGCTAAGATAATAATTAGCAAAGCAAAACTGTTATAATCACAACATAATTAAAGAATTTGCGTTTTGGATTGGATTTGGAACATGATAGGTAAGCTATGTAAACATTTAGCTAAACTTGACGCTACTTATAATGTATGAAATGCATGTTCAGTAGCTTAATTATGTCACTCTACCTTCTAACAAATTGTCGTACATCTAGATGTACAGGTAGGCTACTTGTGTTTTTACCATCATCATCATCTTCATCCGCTTTGTCCAGGGTCGGGTCGCGGAGGTAGCAGTTTCAGCAGGACATCCCAAACTTCCCTTTCCCGGGCCACATTAACCAGCTCTGACTGGGGGATTCCAAGGCATTCCCAGGCCAGTGTGGAGATATAATCCCTCCACCTGGTCCTAGGTCTGCCCCGCGGCCTCCGCCCAGCTGGACGTGCCTGGAACACCTCCCTAGGGAGGCGGCCAGGTGGCATCCTTACTAGATGCCCGAACCACCTCAACTGGCTCCTTTCTACGCAAAGAAGCAGCAGCTCTACTCCGAATCCCTCACGAATGGCTGAACTTCTCACCCTATCCCTAAGGGAGATGCCAGCCACCCTCCGGAGGAAACTCATTTCCGCCGCTTGTATCCGCGATCTCGTTCTTTCGGTCATGACCCACCCTTCATGACCAGAGGTGAGAGTAGGAACAAAGATAGACCGGTAGATTGAGAGCTTTGCCTTCTGGCTCAGCTCTCTCCTCGTCACAACAGTGCAAAAAAATGACTGCAATACCGAACCCGCTCCTCCAATTCTCCGGCCCATCTCTCGTTCCATTTTCCCCTCACTCGAGAACATGACCCCGAGATACTTGAACTCCTTCACTTGGGGTAAAGACTCATTCCCTACTTGGAGTAGACAATCCATTGGTTTCCTGCTGAGAACCATGGCCTCAGATTTGGAGGTGCTGATCCTCATCCCAGCTGCTTCACACTCGGCTGTGAACCGATCCAATGAGTGCTGCAGGTCGCAGACCGATGAGGCCATCAGGACCACATCATCTGCAAAAAGCAGTGATGCAATCCTCTGCCCACCAACCCGCAGCCCCCTCCCCTGCGGCTATGCCGTGAGATCCTGTCCATGAATATCACAAACAGGATAGGTGACAAAGCGCAGCCTTGGAGGAGGCCAACCCTCACCGGAAACGAGTCCGACTTACTGCCGAAGACCTGGACACAGCTCTCGCTTTGGGAGTACAGAGATTGGATGGCCCTGAGTAGAGACCCCCTCACCCCATACTCTCAGGGCACCTCCCACAGTATCTCCCGGGGAACCCGATCATACGCCTTCTCCAAATCCACAAAACACGTGTAGACCGGATTGGCATACTCCCAGGCCCCCTCAAAGATCCTCGCGAGGATAAAAAGCTGGTCCGTTGTTCCACGACCAGTCCGGAAACCGCATTGTTCCTCCTCAATCCGAGGTTCGACTATCGGTCGAACCCTCCTTTCCAGCACCCTGGAGTATACTTTCCCAGGGAGGCTGAGTAATTTGATGCCTCTGTAGTTGGCACACACTCTCCGGTCCCCCTTTTTGAACAGGGGAACCACCACCCCGGTCTGCCACTCCTTAGGTACTGTCCCCGACTTCCACACAATGTTGATAAGACGTGTCATCCATGACAGTCCCTCAACACCCAGACCCTTCAGCATTTCTGGGCGGATCTCATCAACCCCTGGGGCTTTGCCACTGTGGAGTTGTTTGACTACCTCAGTGACCTCCGCCAGGGAGATTGATGCTGATCCCCCATCATCCTCCAGCTCTGCCTCTACTATAGAGGGTGGGTTTGTCGGGTTCAGGAGTTCCTCAAAGTGTTCCTTCCACCTCCCAATCACCTTGTCAGTTGAGGTCAACAGCGTCCCATCCTTACTGTATACAGCTTGGATGGTTCCCTGCTTTCCCCTCCTGAGGTGTCGGATGGTCTTCCAGAACCGCTTTGGTGCCAACCGAAAGTCCTTCTCCATGGTTTCTCCGAACTCCTCCCACACCCGCTGCTTTGCCTCTGCCACGGCCGAGGCTGCGGTCCTTCGGGCCTGTCGGTACCTTGCAACTGCCTCCGGAGTCTCCCGGGATAGCATATCCCGGAAGGCCTCCTTCTTCAATCGGACGACTCCCCTGATCACCGGTGTCCACCAGGATGTTCGAGTGTTACCGCCCCTTGAGGCACCTAAGACCTTGAGACCACAGCTCTCAGACGCAGCTTTAGCAATGGAGGCTTTGAACATCGCCCACTCCGGTTCAATGCCCCCAGCCTCCACAGGGATGCCAGAGAAGCCCCGCCGGAGGTGTGAGCTAAAGGCCTCCCCGACCGGGGACTCCTCCAGACGTTCCCAGTTCTACATGTTTGGGCTTACCAGGTCTGTCCAGAGGCTTCCCCCGCCACCTGACCCAACTCACCACCAGATGGTGATCAGTTGACAGCTCTGCCCCACTCTTCACCTGAGTGTCCAAAACACATGGCCTCAGGTTTGATGATATGATAACAAAATCGATCATCAACCTTCTGCCTAGGGTGCTCTGGTACCAGGTACACTTATGAGCATCCTTATGTTCGAACATGGTGTTTGTTATGGCCATTCCATGACTAGCACAGAAGTCCAATAACAAGCCACCACTCGGGTTCAGATCAGGGAGGCCGTTCCTCCCAATCACGCCTCTCCAAGTGTCTCCATCATTGCCGACATGTGCGTTAAAGTCCCCCAGCAAGACTACAGAGTCCCCCTCAGGAGCCCCATACTAGGCTCCATCCAGGGTCTCCAAAAAGGCTGAATACTCCGAACTGCTGTTCAGTGCATAGGCACAGACAACAGTCAGAGTTTCCCCCCCCTTGACCCGCAGGCGTAGGGAGGCGACCCTCTCGTCCACTGGGGTGAACTCCAACACAGAGGCACTTAGCCGGGAACTTGTGAGTATCCCCACACCAGCCTTACGCCTCACACCCTGGGGAACTCCAGAGAAGAATAGAGTCCAACCCCTATCCAGGAGTGAGGTTCCAGAGCCGAGGCTGTGCATAGAGGTAAGCCCCACCAGATCCAGCTGGTAGCGCTCCACCTCCCGCACAAGCTCCGGCTCCTTCCCTCCCAGAGAGGTGACGTTCCACATCCCCAAAGCCAGCCTCTGCCACCCGGGTCTGATCCGTCAAAAACCTCTGCCTTCACTGCCACCTTTCTGGCAGCGCACCCGACCCCCTTGGTTTTTCCCGCGGATGGTGAGCCCACGGGACGGAGAAGGAAAGATGTTGGTGTTGTCCACGTTGCTTTTTCGGGCTATGCCCGGCCGGGCTCCATGGCAAGCCCGGCCACCAGGCGCTCGCTGACAGGTCCTCCTCCTGGGCCTGGCTCCAGAAGGGGACCCCGGGCTTCCTCCGGGCCGGGTATCATCTTCTCTTATAATTCTTTCCATGAGGGTTTTTGAACCATTCTTAGTCGTGCCCCTCGCCCGAGACCAATTTGCCATGGGAGACCCTACCAGGAACACAAGGTTCCAGACAACACAGCCCCCAGGTTCATAGGGACACACAAACCTCTCCACCACGAGAAGGTGATGGTTTCCGGAGAGGTGTTTTTACCAGAGGAAATTAATTATCTAGCTTGTATGCATATATATGTTAACCAACATTTTATTGCGGTCACTAGATGGCAGTATACACAAGGGTATAAGATTCATCTTGGTCCTTCATTCCAGCTCACCTCAAGGCTTAGTATGATATATTTTATAATTAGCATAGTATGTCTACGTTTGCGAGATAATGCATTTCAAGATATCCTAAAAATAATGACATAAATACATGTAGATTATAGTTTGCCATATTAACTAACTTGCCATACAATGCGATTAGTCTCGTTACGATACGGCCACGGTGTGAATAATTTTGATGGTGTAATTTAGTTGTAGTATCTCAAAGGCCACGGAGACTTCCTAACTTTGTGCAAAGGCATTTGACTATAGAGACTAACATAACAAATAACTGGGATGACGAGCACAAAGGGCAAGATAGAGTTAAGGCGGAATAAATTCTTCATAAAGCTTTTTACATCGCACGATGGAACTCTCCATAGTTCTACATCAAGCACGTTTATTCACCTGCACTTGGGCTAATTGTGAGACACTGCGTACTGAATGTGAGATAAGTTGTATTTGTTTAACATTAAAAAACTTCAATTGAATAGTGGTTGTGAACGCTGTTAAATGTATTCAACAGCGGCACTGTTTTTTTATTTTTTATTTAGAGAACTCTAACCTTCACAATTTGGATGTTAATGTTATTTCCATGGAGTCAAATGTTAGCTAGTCTTAAGTCAAGGCACCATAAATGATAGCTTACTGATAATACTGCAAAAGAGCATTAGGTTAGGACACCTCACGCTATACCGTGCTTAACCAGATGTAGTAGGAGTCCCGTCAATGAGTTCATTATGTTGTGTTTATACTACTGCTTACTGCATGTGAATTCTATTTGTCTAAGTGGACGTTATCTAGCTGTAGTATGCGTAGCTAACTATTATGCTCTTAAAGGCACTATAAATAATTTCTTGCTGCACAACTAACTCCTAACTGATTTTATGTCTACAGCGCGTGTGATACGCCGGCCAGAAGCCTTAAAACGAAGGTTGAGCAAATACGAGGACGTAGGGCTAAAAAAAAACATATAGCTAAAATTATTTGTAATTATGCCTAATATACAATTTTGCGTGGGAGTGATTATCTAGTCATTATTTGATTTGTATCAATAAAATTGTTTTATCAGGTTGGCTGTGTAATATGATAGTTAAGGGTCAGCAAATGTAAACCAACACCAACTGCTTCAATGTGCCAGCATTGCATTCAATCTGCTAGCATAGCAGGCACATATAACTGAACAAAGAGCCAAATGAGAGTCAAATGAGAGCCAAATGAACCGGCTCACCAAAAAGAGCCGAAATTCCCATCACTAGTGCTGCAGTGGTTATTTTAGGGGGCTGGCCACCCACACTGCCTGGTCACTGATGGTGGAAACGCAATCACATCCACATTTTCTCTTGGAAGTGCATTTCTAGTTATTATTAGTAATATTATGTGACGCATGATGACGCATCACATCTTGTAATCAGAAAGTCTTATTATTATTATCATTATTATTATTATCATCATTATTATGCCTATTTGTGGCGCCTTAACTATGCCCGCAGTTTTGACCCAATCGATTCCATTCCAGTGCCCACATGTCTTCGGTATTGCTGTCTATTGCGCTTACATACAGCTAAGTGATCGGTTCACGTGTTATATTTTTAATTATTACTTTTAATTGTTTTTTGGCCCCGCTGAAATGAATGGGGAGACAGTTTTGACTGGTAGAGAGATTTCACGGGCATATACCACCATCTAGCGTTGATGTTATGTAATTGCAAGTTGTTATGTTAGGCTTTACTGACTGTCTTGGCTTGCAGCATTGTCTTGCAGCAATGAATGACTCCATCCGGTTATTATGTGATTACGTCGTAAGACGCAATCATATACTGTTATCCTTAAGTTTTATTATTATTATTATTAGTCCCATTTTCCGGCACCTAACTACGGTGCATTTCGCTTCCATTGCAATGCCAAAATGTCAGTTTGAATGCCACGGACTGCGCTTGTACACAGCTAATTAATCTGTCCACTTGTTATTTTTTGGAATGAAGGACCAAGATTAATCATACCCTTGTGTAATACTGTCATAGTGACCGCAATAAAATGTATACATGTATATGTTAGTCAACATTTTATTGCAGTCACTAGATGGCAGTAAACACAAGGGTATGATTCGGCAGTATACACAAGGGTATAATTCATTAGGGGCGTCAGAAGTGGGATAGCTAACTCATAAATAACAAAAACACCACGCCAAACAGTTCAGGACATCTACATGAATGCGCCTGTGAGTATATGTGAAGGCGTCACCGTATCGCTAATTAGTCCATAGTTAGCTAGTTTCTAGTTAGCATTAGCACCTAGCCATGGAGAGACGCTTCCCCTCTCCTGCTGTAATGAACGACAATTGCATGGTGTTTCATGTTCACTAGTAATGTAGCAAATCAAGAAGTGAGTGTTATTGAAATAATAACTGCTTACAATAGTTAATGCAAACCACAAGGCATGACGCATTGACTGACAACACTGTGTAGGGAACTAACAATTTGTGAAAGACAACAGGCATTGTACAAAGGCAACATAACATATATATCGCAGCGGAGGGTTAGCTGGTAATACTTCACTCTCTCTGTGGGAAACTTTGTAGACTGCTCCTATCTGTGTGTCCAGACCGCTCGTGGTGACCCATTTTTCCAGCAGTGGTTGCAGATACACACTTATCCAGAGGCGGTACTAACACTCTGCTAAAGGGCTCAGCCAAGAAGCCCTCCACAGTCCCAAGCAAACACTCAGAATCATCTCTGGGAATTGCTATGGCCCTGAATTTCTCTGGAGATGACTGGATATAATTGATTTCCGACAAGAGTAAGTTTGCATTTTTCTGCTATTTACATATAGAGGGAGTAGTGCTGGGGAATAAACAGAAAATGAATAAAGTACAGTTCAGACTCAAATTCCCACAGATGTGAAAAATGCTAACGGAATCGAAACATTGTACACAACTACAGGCTCCAAAATAGACCTTTGCAGAAATGTTGTTAATTTTAATTTTGTTTGAAACACAAACTTTAATAAAAAAGGATAAACAAATAAAAATAAATGTATCCTTGAAGGATTAGCTACTTTGATGCAGAATACAAATACTGAAAATCATTCAGGATATCAGCAAAGGTGGGGCTGCTTTGTTCTTAGAATTATAAAACCTTTAGAGCAATGGGGCATGGCATATTGGCATTATTTTATAAATATTATTATTCCCTATACTAGTGAAATACAGTTGTGCTAGTGAAGGAGTACAGGGGAACAAAGACACCAATCCCTCATTCGATTTGCCTCACACTTGCTAATCTGTAGTTTGCTCAACTTTTTCAAACACCTCCTTTCCCTCGAGTGCTCCTCCTTTTGCTATCATGTTTCTGGATTACCAAGGGAAAATACAGCCTGCAGACTCAGGCTTTTTTGATGTGTCAAAATGTTTCTCTTAGCAAAGGAGTGTAAACACCCTGCTGCTCAGTGAGGAGGTAAACATGACACCACCATCCTGGCCTGGGTTCACCAACTTTGATGTAACGGAGACACAATTAAAATTAGGATGGGAGCACTGCTAATCTTTTCCCCCGAGAACTCCCACTAAAAAAGACAAACATCCACCCAGAGACTAGTAAATTTTAGTTGCTGCAAGCTGATACGCTGTACACTTTTGAAAATCAGTGGAAATCTGTTTGAAGGACACTTCTGTCAAACACTGGGTTTGCATTAATGGACATTACACCTCAACGTGACATCTGCAGTCAGCTCGCAGCAGGAAATGTGACAGGCTTTTACTGGCTATGTGCAGAGGATACTATTGTATATCCACTTTGTGATCTTCACATTAAAAACTGTATGTAACTCTGTTGTATTTTGCCTGGGTCCATTTTCAGGGTAGGGGATTTGTAGCTTTCCCTTTGACTATTAATTTGGTACTTAAAATACCTTGAGCAAATTAATAAATATTGAATGAAGTTTTAAGGGGGTGCGAATTGAGTGGAATGTCTTCACTTCATTTCTACAAATAGGGCGATAAGTTATAGATTCCAAGACGAGGAGTCGAGTCGTTATTGTTTGTTTTTATTTCCTCTGTAGTTTGTGTTCTGTGAGGAATCATGTGATTCCCATTTAAACATTTATGTTTGTTTGCTGTTACAATCTTGTATTCATGTGGCCTCATTGTTTGGAGTCCTTAGTGAAGTTATAATGCCCTTCTGTCGAATCCTTTGGTTGGATTTTAAGTCCCTACTCTTTACTATGCAGACAATATGTCTATAAATAGTCTACCACACCACCCACTTACTGATTCATACATTTGAACCCCTGTGTGGATTGCATATTACATTTGTTGTTCTATGTCATATTTATATCAAATGTATTACAATAGTAAAACCGTGGTTTCATTTGCATTTCAAAAGCATCTTACCCAAATAAACCAAACACAACCCTTTCTTTCTCTCGCAACCCTGCTATGTTTTCTGCCTCCCTTTTTCAAAGCCTCCCTTCATTAGCTTCCTAAATCCTAAAGTCCTTAAAAGCCTTGCAATATTCTGAGACAGATCAAATGTCTTCAATCTGGAGATGCCAAGGCATTTCTATATGTTTTCTCAGTGTCCGAATGTGTTTCCATTTAAAGTTGCCTTTAAAAAATCCATCCATTTCCTTCCTTGTCTCTCTGTAGCCAAAACCTCCAAATAGCAGAGGGTTTACTGAAACAGGACTGTTGCATCGTGGGAAATCCTTAGCCATGGTCCAGCTCAGGGCTCTACAGTGAGGAATGGAGATATACGAAAGGAAGAAAGAAAGGTTGGAAATGTAAAAATTAAACAAATACATATTATTTAATAGCAGTTAGCCTCCTGGTCAGCAAATGAATGGCCTGGAGGGTTGCTGTTGCCATTGAATTAGAAGAGCCATTCAACCTGAGCCCAGGCTAATCTATATCTTTATCATCCTTAACTTAAACCTAAAGACTACGGCAGACCAGACACAG
The DNA here is from genome assembly GCA_026901105.3 of Galaxias olidus. NCBI lineage: Eukaryota > Metazoa > Chordata > Actinopteri > Galaxiiformes > Galaxiidae > Galaxias > Galaxias olidus. The sequence goes on along the minus strand of JAPMUY010001716.1, from coordinate 167,477 downwards.
GTGGGAGAAGGAGACTTCATCTGAAATGTGCATGAGAACGAAGACAAACTAACAAGAAACATTCTGAAATGGTACTATTGGTTAGTGGAGGGCTTCCAAAGGTGAACAAAACTTTGTCTGAACTTAGCCACTGACGTTTGACTTTGTAATGCTTTTAGACACACAAAACATCAATTACACAAGAAATAGACCCAAATGAAATTTCAAAGCTACGTTTTCAAAGAAGTACTAAAATACTCAATGGTATAATCAATGGGATCAGATATACAAGCAGCACAGAGACCTAAATGTCTCTCCCTGCTTTTGTCCAACGACATTAGCTGTCTGTGTGACGCCAGGACTTAGAGGAATATCCCTGCTCACCCCTCTTAGTTCACCAGCCTGCGGCTCTCGTGATTCCTCAGGGCTAATCCTCATGCAGCTCAGTGGGTTGAAAAGGGGCCATTATTCACTCCAATGTAGTTCCCCTGCTGGTCAGGTGCCAGGGAGGGAACCGAGCAGGAAAAGACCATTTGTTCCCGGGCCAGACCAGGACGGACAGGCTGACTCATGTTTTGGGAAGAACAACCTACTGAGAAATGCAATCAGGACACCTCACTCACAGGGATCTTTCCTCTGTGCTTCGTCCTTGTCAATTATTTTCTCTTCCTCTTCTAAAGGGAAGTAGCAGATAGAGAAAAAAAGTGAAGAAGAGAGTGTAATAGAGGCTGTCTGATTCCCCCAGGCCTACTGCTATTGGGGAATAACAAGGAGGCTAAGTTGGGTATGAAAGAGTTTCAATACGCCAGGCCAAACCTGAGTGGCAGAAACTTAGTCTGTCATGTTTCTCAGGAACCTTGGCGCTGCCGCTACTGTTGAGTTGGTTGAATCAGAAGCAAAATGTAATGTTGTATGTGGTCACAATAGCTAAACATTGTTTGCACCTCTTGTGATAGAAAACCTAATTTTTTCTTTGGTAGTCACAGAAAAAAAATCCAGCAATTGTAATTGAGTAAATGTTGAGGTATATTTTGTCATGGATGCGGGAAAGGTCTAGCTTACACTAGTGCACTACCGGTAGAATCACTGCCATCTACTGTCGAGCCAGTCGTCCAACACGCACACATACAACCCCACAGGGGGTGAATCATCAACGGTGACACAGCATGAGATCCAAAGCTAGACGTCATCATTGAAGGGATCCATTGTAAAGGCTAGTCGGGTTTATGTTTTTAAATCAGGTCTGGTTACTGACTTGGCCTAAAGTATCCATCTATTCGACCTTCAGAAGACCTTCAGTTTGATCATCCCTAAGATGACACTTTCGGTGTGAGTAATGTGGAGCCAAAGGGTTCAGCCGTACCCTGAGTCCAAAGTAATTTTAGAGGCCAATGTTGCACCAGGTAGTTGAGCAGTACTGGCAGTGAGATCTTTTGACAGTTGGTGTAGCACAAGTCAGTGGGCTTCTTTGATGGTTTGAGACAGCAAAGACATGCATTTGTCTGGTTTAAGTGAATTAACTAAGGTTATTTTGCAGAATGTTCAGTGTCAGCCTGGCACCACATTTGCTAACTTTGCTGCCAATCAGGCTGCTTTTTATAAAACGTCCTGCTCTGCTTCCGCCCTGGTTTTTATTTCCAACATACATGAAACTAGTGGAGGAAAATTGCCTAAATCATACAGAATTAACCCTATACTGTTTTATATTTGAAGAATAGAATAACTTTATTGTCTGTTACAAGTAACATAAATTCATCTTCAACATGGCCCTCAGGAGAGCTGCAGTTGCATATACATTCTACATTACAAATTACATTTTGCTACCTTCACAACCAGTGAAAATTAAATTATTTCATTATGAATTATGAATTCTAATTTAGGATTCCTTTCATGTAGTAGGCTATTATATTTCTGATCGAAGATCGGACCTAATCCATGTGTAAAATATTCAACAAATTAGACTATGCTACTGGGCAATAAACCTTTTCATGCACTATAAACCGTACATCCGATTGGGTGCGCTTTACAATCCTTTGATTCTGGTTCATGTCAAGGGTCAGTATGGTGCTCACAATGCGTAACACTAAGGATGTCATTTTAAATGAGGCACCAACTTATTAATTTATTTTAGAGAAGAGGGAATCGAACCGCTTCGTTGTCTTGTTACCATTAATCACACTTCTCATACCTGTTGCTGGGGTACGGGGGACCAACCGTGGCGCATAACCCTGATACTATGCGCGCATTACTTGAAATTCAGAATGAAGCCCTGTGAGAGGGTGAAACCTCTGGATGGGGAGAGAGAGAGAGAGAGAGAGAGAGTGTGTGTGCGCGTGTAAAAGAGCAAAACACATGAGCTTTCGTTCGCAAAGCAGTGTTCATTTACGGCATGAGGAGAGAGGATGAATTCATTAGCAATGCGTCCAGTAGTCGTGGAATAATTAAGGAAAGAATGCTTGCATGCGCACGGAATGCTAGGTGAGGGTCTTCACACTCTCACTTATCTTCAAAGCTTAATATTACATTTCTTGTTACATGTCTCGGTGCCATGGAGTAACTAACGAGAAATGCAATGAAGAGGAAAGGAGACCAGTTTCTTGCAAGTAAGCGCGCATATCCAACAAGTGAATATCCTCACGCCAACGTGAAGAACGGTGGACGGAAGACAAGGGACTATAATGATCGTTTTTTTTCTATCACCCATAATATAACAATATTTTCATGACTGGCTAAATTGTTTTCCGCAGTGACACAATGCGCAGTAGCTAACCTTTACTAAAGGTTTAACTGGTTTAAAATGTATGCAAGAAATTTACCGATTGGCTATTCTTAAAATGAGTGGGAATATATGTCAATAAGATGATACCAAGAGATAAGAGTACAGTATTATGTTCATTGACGGAGTGATAACAAGTGGCTAAAACAACTGAGCATTAAACGGAACTCGCCATCACTCATCTGCTAATTTGAACCTTAGACTTTAGTTTATACTTAATCGACTTATTTCTCGCTGTTCTGAAAGGGTGAAAAACTTTAGATCCACTCTGTAAACATTTCTATGAAGAGTGGGGCGCAAGTGGGAGCCGAAGACCGCCGTCATGCCTATGCATCCCGTCACCTCCACGTTGATGTACCGGGGAATTTGCACCATCCCTGACCTACTTGCCTACCGCGCGCCGGTCAACTTGCCTGAAGATGAAGTGGAAGGTGAGCCCAATAATAACCTGAATGATTTAATAGTGAGCCGTCTGCGTTGTGTGTGCAGTGCATATTGGCCTAACAGCCGGGTTTATTGGTCTTCAGTATGAGCCCATGCATCACTGAGCGATCAGAGGCGTGGTCAACACCATGGACAGCGCCGGTCAGCTACACCATAATTCCTTTATATGCAGTAGCATCTATTCACATATTCTGTATATACTACAGAATAAATGTATGTATTGATATTTTTTTCACCACTACTAGTAAACTAGTTTCAAACTAATAAAGACGAGTGAATAAAGAGTTTTTATCGTGGAATTCAAACTTCAGGGATGCAAACATGTGAAAAGAGAGCTATCCGAACTTCAAAAAAAATAAATGCAATAACTAAGGCCTGTGCTACTATGCTTTAATAAATAGTAAATTACATTTGATTTAATATTCTTTTATCAATTAGAGACAGTTTTTCAGCAAAAAAAAAAAAAAAGGAAATAGAAACCGCAGTGTTAGGGCGCAGAATTCATCAATATTTCGTCTTTGCCTGGAGGGTTTCAAGGGCTTTACACCTAGCAGCATTCCTTTGCTTGGCTGCTTGTCTCAGGCGTGCTTCTTTCTCCTCTTCCTGTGCAGTCCTCTTACTTTCTTGTGCACTTGCACGTTTTCTTACAGCCGTACTCCACCTGTCTCCTTCATCTCTCCATTAGCCTCTCCTCTCTCTGTGCTTTTTCCCTTCTTCCAGCAGATCGCAGCATGTTCGGGCACCGTCTTCTGTCAACTGGTAGGCCTACACATGATCCATCTTCTCTCTTAGACCCCGTCCACACCTAGCCGGGTATTTTTGAAAACGGAGTTGTTTTTTTTTATCGTTTTGGCCTTTCGTCCACACGTAAACGACGTTTTTCGTCACTGAAAACGGAGGTTTTCGAAAACGCCGGCTAGGGTGGATTTTTTTTTTAAAACGCCGTTTTCAGTGTTTACGTGTGGACACCCCAAACGATCATAGCCGGAGATTTTCCCTTTGTTACATCAGAGTGTGCGCCTTTAGGTCCTTAAAGGGGCCGTGTCCACTGAACGCGTTTTTTCAACTTCCTGCGCCTCTTCCCCATTCATTGCTAATGTGAAGACTCGCCTGGCGCGCTACTATTTCAAAGCGGCGCGCCTCGCGTCTTTTTGAGCTGCGTTTTTCCATTTTGGGCAGAGCGCTCAAATTGAAAATAGTTCAACTTTTGCCAAAGCGCGGCGCTCGTCAATGTCACTTTTTGACAGGCGGCCAATCAAAATCTATCAAAGGCGGGACTAAAAATAAAAATGCATAAACAAACGCCGAATTCAGCATCTCAGATTCCCAAAAGGTGTATGATCGTACATTAAAAGGGTGCTTTATAATTGAATCAGTTGTTTTATATATTTGTAACATGTTCAAATAAACAATAAGTTTATTTACACTGTGGACACTGCCCCTTAAGCCTAGTTTATACTTCTGCGTAGCTTCGAAGCGCAGGGGTTTCTGGGAAAGCGTAGCTCACCGAGGCCCGCCGACGTGTTGACGGGGAGTCCTCCCAAATCCTAACAGCCCGTCGCGCGAAGCGTCTTCTTAGTGCGTCAAACAATCGCTGATTGGTTGAGCAGGGTAAGAAGCAAGTAGATATACGGTAATATTTTGGCTGTATCCAAATAAATGAAAACGCAGATGACACAATGAACTGGAGCAGATAAGCTGAATTCCAATAGCCTTCGCATCATATTAGTGGTTTTCTATGCATTTAGCAAGTCTTAGCTTGTAGCCTACATATAGGCTGAATGTTACAACTGTTATCTGTATTGTTTGATTAACTGTATGTATGTGGATGTACAGCACTTTGGTCAGCTCTGCTTGTTTTAAACGTGCTCTATAAATGAACTTGATTTGATATACGAAAATATGAAAAGCAATGAGCAGCCTTCGTCTTGTTGTTTATACTTTCGCGGAACATGAACGAGAATTTCCGTGTGCTTCTTCTTCGGTTTTCTGTACATTCTGGATTACTGAATGCGACACTGCCACCCAGTGGGCCTGTTAAACTTACGTTGAAGTATGTAGGCAAACTACTGTGCGAACGGAAGCGCCAAATGAACGTTTACGTTCGCTAACGCGCTCTCGGAGAAGTATAAACCAGGCTTCAGATGTCATTTGTTTACATAGCCAAACTGTCTGCTGTCGACGGTTGCCTTGGTAATCCCTAAAGTACCCTTTTTTTTCAAGCTTCTGATTGGCCAACATGGTTTTGCGTTCTCTTGACAGAATTTTTTTGCATTTTCTTGTGGACAGGGATTTTTTTTATCCATGCTTGTGTGGAAAATTAGGGAGGAAAAATCTCAGTTTTCAAAAATACCCGGCTACGTGTGGACGGGGTCTTAAACGTCATGGTAACAGTCATGCCCCTAGACATCATGGCATACTTTGCTGTTTGAATTGCATCAATGAAATGTTCATATTTGAGCTTTTAGGGTCAATTATGTCCAGTGTTAGTTGCTAGTTACTGGAAATTTGTAATTAGCTATAGTTACTTGTTACCTCTTCAAAAAAGTAACTAAGTTACTTTACTGATTACTCCCTTAAAAAAGTAATGCATTACTAACGTTAGTAACTTTTGCGTTTCCCAATTTACTCAAACTCTGAGGTTCAGGCTTTATTTTTTATCCCACACTGCTAACTGGTGATCTTGTGGTACTTTCTATGAGCCAATGGGCCCAATATATACATACATTTTAAAACAGCAACACAAATAATAATCTAATAAACAATTATTGTTTACTAAGCAATTAAATGAACCAGGGTTGTAGTGCTATTTTATTAAGTACCGGAGCACACCAGTACTACGCAAACATACAAGGCTTATAAGAACAATTCAAAATGTTGGCACTGCAACAAGCATGAATTCAGTTAGTATTACCAAACTACAGCTTCTTGCTGTTTAATATAAAGGTTATATGGGTGGCTCATAAAAACTGCCAAAGCCAATCTGGCTCGACTGATTTTGCCTGGGCAACTCTGCCTTGGCGATTGTGGCTGAGGATTGGGAAAGCCAATATTTTCCCAACTATGTGCCCACGGAGGACAACGTGCTCATACAATATAGCCTACTGGGAAACAATAACGCACTCATAATAATGCAACACAGTTAAAGTAGGCCGACTGCTGTATTTTATAACTATCATAGGCTACTTGTTTTACGTAACGACGACGGAGGACAACATAACTATGTTCAAATAGCAGCAATTATGCAATAATCGCAAACAATGACCCACAGCTATGGATGTGGCGGGTGTTAGAAATGTATTAAAGTATTGACAATCCAGAACAATAAAACACAACCCTTGGTTACGTTAGCCATGCCAATATGGTTTTTGATTCATGTTTCTATTTCTAATGTAACCAACCACGCTGTTAGATCATCATTATTTGTATTATTATTATTAGACTACAAGTTTCAGGGAAGCCTTCTAGGCTACGTACAGTGCCTTGCAAAAGTATTCACCCCCCTTGGCATTTTTCATGTTTTGTTGCCTTACAACCTGGAATTAGAATGGATTGTTTGAAGGTTTGCATCATTTCATCCAGAGAACATGCCTACAACTTTGAAGATGTGATTTTTTTTTTTTGTGAAGCAAACAACAAATAGGACAAAATAACAGAAAACTTCAGCGTGCATAAATATTCACCCCCCTAAGGTCAGTACTTTGTAGAGCCGCCTTTTGCGGCAATTACAGCTGCAAGTCGCTTTGGATAAGTCTATGAGCTTGCCACATCTTGCCACTGGGATTTTTGCACATTCCTCAAGGCCAAACTGCTCCAGCTCCTTCATGTTGGATGGTTTCCGCTTGTGAACAGCAATCTTCAAGTCTGACCACAGATTCTCAATTGGATTGAGATCTGGGCTTTGACTAGGCCATTCCAACACATTTAAATGTTTCCCCTTAAACCACTCGAGTGTCGCTTTAGCAGTATGCTTCGGGTCATTGTCCTGCTGGAAGATGAACCTCCGTCCCAGTCTCAAATCACAGGCAGACTGAAACAGGTTTTGCTCAAGAATATCCCTGTATTTAGCACCATCCGTCTTTCCCTCGACTCGAATCAGTTTCCCAGTCCCTGCTGCTGAAAAACATCCCCACAGCATGATGCTGCCACCACCATGTTTCACTGTGGGGATGGTGTTCTTGGGGTGATGGGATGTGTTGGGTTTGCGCCAGACATAGCGTTTTCCTTGGTGGCCGAAAAGTTCAATTTTAGTCTCATCTGACCAGAGCACCTTTCTCCATACATTTGGGGAGTCGCCCACATGCCTTTTGGCAAACTCAAAACGTGCCTTCTTATATTTAACACTAAGTAATGGCTTTTTTCTGGCCACTCTTCCATAAAGCCCAGCTCTATGGAGTGTACGGCTTATTGTGGTCCCATGTACAGATACACCAGTCTCTGCTGTGGAACTCTGCAGCTCCTTTAGGGTTACCTTTGGTCTCTGTGCTGCCTCTCTGATTAATGCCCTCCTTGCCCGGTCTGTGAGTTTTGGTGTGCGGCCCTCTCTTGGCAGGTTTGTTGTGGTACCATGTTCTTTCCATTTGAAGATGATGGATTTGATGGTGCTCCGAGGGATCATCAAAGATTTGGATATGTTTTTTATAACCCAACCCTGACTTGTACTTCTCAACAACTTTGTCCCTGACTTGTTTGGAGAGCTCCTTGGTCTTCATGGTGTGATGCCTCTTGCTTAGTGGTGTTGCAGCCTCTGGGACCTTTCAGAAAAGGTGTGTTTATACTGACAGATCATGTCACACTTAGATTACACACAGGTGGACTTCATTTCACTAATTATGTTACTTCTGAAGGTAATTGGTTGCACCAGAACTTTTGAGGGGCTTCATAGAAAAGGGGGTGAATACATATGCACATGCCAATTTCCTGATTTTTATTTAGACTTTTTTTTTTTTATATATATTTTTCTCATTTCACTTCACCAACTTAGACTATTTTGTGCAGATCCATCACATAAAATTCAGATAAAAAAAACGTTTAAATTACAGGTTGTAATGTAACAAAATAGGTAACTAGCCAAGGGGGGTGAATACTTTTGCAAGGCACTGTACATATCTGCCGTATATGGCTGTCAGTCTTTTTTGACCTCAGAATATCCAGGTTTGGCAGAGAGACATTTTTTGTGTTGCTATCTGTATCACAAGCGAGAGGCACATTCGCTATTGGCGCTGTTACCTTGTTTTAGAAAGTTTGCTTGCGTCTTTGTGGCTGTAGTGATAGTTGAAAATATATTTTGTTTTTTATTACTGTGAGAAAAAATAGATTTGGGAATACAGCGTAGGGTTGTCCAAGTCTAATTCCAACATTGCTTTGGGTGACATCTTCAGACACTCAGGTTTGATAGAGTAAGTGAGAATGTTTACAAACACTTCAAGATGCTTGTTGTGTAGCTTGTGGACTAGGGTTTGACTTCCCTTAAAAGGCACACAGAAATGGCAAGTTTCACTAAATACTGAACCAGCTTTAATCTATAAAAATGCACGTTATGTCTGTACATTGCTTTGAACAAAAGACTTGTGTAGTCCTCTAGTGAAAAAACACTCACCTGGAAACCATCACATACTTCTTAAGTATTGGAAGTACACCGAGGTACACAATGAGTCCACTTTTTGGTTCTCAACCCAGATCTTCTTTACCACTGGGCTCCTCCTCTTCTTCCCTAAGTCAGTCATTCCTTCCAAAAGGAAAACAAAGATAATACAATGTATTAATAACGATCACAGAAACAGGATGATATTCAGACTTAAAATTAACACATTGAACTGTCCACAAAATAAACCCCAATATCACAAACAATACAAGTCATACAATTCTACACATTAAACATTTTTGCACAAAAATCTAATTACTTGCAAAATGCAGTATTTAGGTTTATAGGTATATGCATAAATACATACATACATACATACTGTTGTATCACAACATACTAAGATTACTAACATTCAATAGCAAGATGTAAGTTCCCTGTTTATACTGAGATTTCAAATTCTGGTGAAATATGTCACAATAAATATATACATACCTTTCTTGCTGAGGGCTGGATATATACATACCTTTCTTGCTTAATCCTGCTATGGATTATTGTACAGAGCTTTGTCCTCCTTCCCCATGAAACCAAAGTATGGGACCCTGTACACAGGCAGCATTCTCTTTGTTTGCATCCCAACATTGTACGCAGACAAACAACACTGGAAGACAAACCTCTGGGGTTTTGTGGCTGTCCATGTACTCAGCAATTTCTCTGAGTTATGTGATCTGCAAATACATCAGTCCCCTTACATGACTAAGTGACACATTATTAAAAAGCATTAGAGAAACCAAGAACATAAACTAGATCTTTCACTTAAGCTAAAATTAAAATGTTCGTAAGTTACCTGATCTGATGCCCACTGGTGGTCAGTATGGAGATCAGCAAAAAGTGGCTCCAAGTAGTTCTCAAAGGGCTCTGCAAACGTCTTTGCAACATTGTGCACATGGTGTCATGAATCACCATCAACATCAAGAAGTGTTGGACAATGGTTCTGTCTGATTCTTGTTTCCAGTCCTGACTTGCTGCCTCGCATCACCTTGCATGAGTCCAACATTATGCTGACCAGGTTTGACCAGGGAATGTCTTTTTCCTTAAAGAACTCACAGATGGTCTTCTCCAAGCTGGCAGCATTGACTTTCACTACTTCAAGAGAACCTAAGTGTTCAACCACAACATCCTTCTGCTCTTGGTCAAAGTAGCTCACAAGCATTGCAAGCACCTTTTTGTTACTATCACACATGCTCTCGTCTACATTTAGAGAAAAAGGATATTGCCTTAAGTTGGAACAGGTTCTCTCAGAGAATGTGTGGCCCAGACCATGCACCATTTTGTAAGAGGCAGCGGTTCATGAGAGTTTCATGCTGCTCAGTGCCACCTCGTCTGCAGCCAGCTGTTGAGTCAGTTCCACAAGCACAGGGACAATTGAGAGAGGTAGGGAACACTCAGCAAAAACAGCCGGAATTGTTGCCTAGAAAGTATATAGAAAATATAAAATATATAGGTTACTCATTTAAAGTAATTTTTATACTAAGTTCATATCAAACACCCCCCAAAAGACCTGCAATGAATGGAAATATAATCATTAAATTATCGTTGGCTCTGAAGAAGCTCTTCCCACATTGCACAAAACAGGTATCAGGTTAACATTGTCTACTCTTTTCTCTACACACACAGGTACCTGCCTCTGCAATGGATATGCAATCACACATAGGTACTGCTAGTTTAGACGTAGCACTTTCCCTGATCTTTTCTGCTGCTTTGGGGGTTGCTGAGAGTGGTTTATCCTTTCTGAGGAGCTGTGCAACACTCTGTGCTGTCATGATGGTGGTGAATTTTTGCTTGTGGATGTCTGGCTGACAGTGTGCCAACAGGGCATGCACGCCACTGCTGGCATAATTTATTCATTTAGCACATCCTTTTTTTTTTAAAAAGGTCAGTGGGAATGAGTGCTTTTCTGAATTAATCTCAACTGTGGAATCTAGTTTTAGCCATGACCACTTCCAACTGCACTTGCTACCTGCATCCAACTGTTGTAGAAGTGCATCACTTTCATCAAATTCTCTCATTCTGAAAATGAATGCAGCGTTGAATGCTGTTAACTTAGTCATGCTGTTTAGTATGGGGTGTGAAAGCTGACAAAGAGCTTGATAACTGAGCTAACTGAGCGGAGAACTGACGTGTATTTTTTTTCCACAACACCATAACCATGCTGAACTCTCAAACCCAGCACAAGCCCACTCCCCCTCCCTAGTCATAACCTCCGAACCACAGACTACCCCACTCCCCTTTCATATTCATGGATTTCAACTCACAGCACCTCAGACTCATAGCATAGGTGGGACCGAGACTAGCAAAGACGTAGCGGCGGCATAGCTGAGAAATTAATATTTTTATCTTTGCGCCTGGATAACGTGCGTGTGGATTTAATAATAATAATTCATTTTATTTAGTTTTTAGCGCTTTTCTACATACTCAAAGCGCTTTACACACCGTTGCCAATTAATAACACAAAACTAACCGACAGCTATCAAACACAACCCTCAGTCTGAGTGATACCACGGCAGCTAATTTGCGCCAGACTTGCTAACTCAACATATTACAACAGACGTGCGCACACAGAAAGGACACACAGACCGACTCCAGTTGAATTGGCAGTGACTGGTCAGGGCACTGGTAGGAGGATGCGGAGGAGGATTTTGTTATCGTATCATCGGACCTGAGGCCATATGTTTTGGACACTCGGGTGAAGAGGGGGGCGGAGCTGTCAACTGATCACCATCTGGTGGTGAGTTGGGTCAGGTGGCGGGGGAAGCCTCTGGACAGACCTGGTAAGCCCAAACGTGTAGTGCGGGTGAACTGGGAACGTCTGGAGGAGTCCCCGGTCCGGGAGGCCTTCAACTCACACCTCCGGCGGTGCTTCTCTGGCATCCCTGTGGAGGCTAGGGGCATTGTACCGGAGTGGGCGATGTTCAAAGCCTCCATTGCTAAAGCTGCGTCTGAGAGCTGTCTCAAGGTCTTAGGTGCCTCAAGGGGCGGTAACCCTCGAACATCCTGGTGGACACCGGTGGTCAGGGGAGCCGTCCGATTGAAGAAGGAGGCCTTCCGGGATATGCTATCCCGGGAGACTCCAGAGGCAGTTGCAAGGTACCGACAGGCCTGAAGGACTGCAGCCTCGGCCGTGGCTGAGACAAAGCAGCGGGTGTGGGAGGAGTTCGGAGAAACCATGGAGAAGGACTTTCGGCTGGCACCAAAGTGGTTCTGGAAGACCATCCGACACCTCAGGAGGGGAAAGCAGGGAACCATCCAAGCTGTATACAGTAAGGATGGGACGTTGTTGACCTCAACTGACAAGTTGATTTGGAGGTGGAAGGAACACTTTGAGGAACTCCTGAACCCAACAAACACACCCTCTATAGTAGAGACAGAGCTGGAGGATGATGGGCGATCAGCATCAATCTCCCTGGCGGAGGTCACTGAGGTAGTCAAACAACTCCACAGTGGCAAAGCCCCAGGGGTTGATGAGATACGCCCAGAAATGCTGAAGGCTCTGGGTGTTGAGGGACTGTCATGGATGACACGTCTTATCAACATTGCGTGGAAGTCGGGGACAGTACCTAAGGAGTGGCAGACCGGGGTGGTGGTTCCCCTGTTCAAAAAGGGGGACCGGAGAGTGTGTGCCAACTACAGAGGCATCACATTACTCAGCCTCCCCAGGAAAGTATACTCCAGGGTGCTGGAAAGAAGGGTTCGACCGATAGTCGAACCTCGGATTGAGGAGGAACAATGCGGTTTCCGGCCTGGTCGTGGAACAACGGACCAGCTTTTTACCCTCGCGAGGATCTTTGAGGGGGCCTGGGAGTATGCCAATCCGGTCTACACGTGTTTTGTGGATTTGGAGAAGGCGTATGATCGGGTTCCCCGGGAGATACTGTGGGAGGTGCTGCGAGAGTATGGGGTGAGGGGGTCTCTACTCAGGGCCATCCAATCTCTGTACTCCCAAAGCGAGAGCTGTGTCCAGGTTCTCGGCAGTAAGTCGGACTCGTTTCCGGTGAGGGTTGGCCTCCTCCAAGGCTGCGCTTTGTTACCTATCCTGTTTGTGGTATTCATGGACAGGATCTTACGGCGTAGCCGCGGGGGAGGGGGGCTGCGGGTTGGTGGGCAGAGGATTGCATCACTGCTTTTTGCAGATGATGTGGTCCTGATGGCATCATCGGTCTGCAACCTGCAGCACTCGGTTTGCATCGGTTCGCAGCCGAGTGTGAAGCGGCTGGGATGAGGATCAGCACCTCCAAATCTGAGGCCATGGTTCTCAGCAGGAAACCGATGGATTGTCTACTCCAAGTAGGGAATGAGTCTTTACCCCAAGTGAAGGAGTTCAAGTATCTCGGGGTCTTGTTCTCGAGTGAGGGGAAAATGGAACGAGAGATGGGCCGGAGAATTGGAGCAGCGGGTGGGGTGTTGCAGTCGCTTTATCGCACCGTTGTGACGAAGAGAGAGCTGAGCCAGAAGGCAAAGCTCTCAATCTACCGGTCTATCTTCGTTCCTACTCTCACCTATGCTATGGTCATGAAGGGTGGGTCATGACCGAAAGAACGAGATCGCGGATCCACACTGGCCTGGGAACGCCTTGGAATCCCCCAGTCAGAGCTGGTTAATGTGGCCCGGGAAAGGGAAGTTTGGGATGCCCTGCTGGAACTGCTACCTCCGCGACCCGACCCCGGACAAAGCGGATGAAGATGATGATGATGATGATGATGATGATGATGAAATATTTTCTGTTTCTTCAGTTTAGTCATTTTAATCCGCTGTTTTTTTACGTGTGTTTTTTTTTGGTTGTAGGTCAGTGGTTTTGCTTTTGGATTTTTTTTCTTTTTGGCCCAAAAATCATGTGAGGGCAGGGTTTAGGGGATGATTTCTATTGGCCCATCATAGTTGGAGTGACAGCTAATTCTGTCATCAGGTGGCATCCTTACTAGATGCCCGAACCACCTCAACTGGCTACTTTCTACGCAAAGAAGCAGCGGCTCTACTCCGAGTCCCTCACGAATGGCTGAACTTCTCACCCTATCCCTAAGGGAGATGCCAGCCACCCTCCGGAGGAAACTAATTTCCGCCGCTTGTATTCGCGATCTCGTTCTTTCGGTCATGACCCACCCTTCATGACCATAGGTGAGAGTAGGAACGAAGATAGACCGGTAGATTGAGAGCTTTGCCTTCTGGCTCAGCTCTCTCTTCGTCACAACGGTGCGATAAAGCGACTGCAATACCGCACCCGCTGCTCCAATTCTCCGGCCCATCTCTCGTTCCATTTTCCCCTCACTCCAGAACAAGACCCCGAGATACTTGAACTCCTTCACTTGGGGTAAAGACTCATTCCCTACTTGGGGTAGACAATCCATCCAGAAAATATTTAGTTTAGCTTTTTGTTAATACATTTTTTTTATTTTAGATTTTAGTTTTTCTCATGGTTTTCTTATATTTTTGTTTTGGATTTTGGTTTTTCTTTTGGATTTTCTTTTTTTTGCGTTTGGATTTTAGTTGGAACCACCACTCCTGTCTGCCATTCCAATGGTACTTTCTCCGACCTCCACGCGACACCGAAGAGGCGTGTCAACCAAGACAGTCCAACAATGTCCAGAGCCTTGAGCATCTTGGGGCGAATCTCATCCACACCTGGTGCCTTGCTGCTGAGGAGCTTCCCAACTACCTCAGTGACCTCTGCCAGGGATCTGGCTGAGACTTCCCCCGAGTCTTCGAACTCTGCCTCCTCCACAGAGGACGTGTTGGCGGGGTTAAGAAGTTCCTCAAAGTGCTCCTTCCACCGCCCGACAATATCCCCAGTCTGGGTCAGCAGTTCTCCTTCCCTGCTCAACAGAGCCTGGGCCAATCCCTGCTTTCCCTTTCTGAGCCGTCTAACGGTTTGTCAGAACTTCCTTGAGGCCAACCGAAAGTCGTTCTCCATAGCCTCCCCGAACTCCTCCCACACCCGGGTTTTTGCTTCTTTGACTACCGAAGCTGCAGCCCTTAGGGCCGCCCGGTATCCGTCTGCTGCTTCAGGAGACCCCTGGGCCAACCAAGCCCGAAAGGCCTCCTTCTTCAGTCTGATGGCTTCCTTCACCGCTGGTGTCCACCAGCGGGTTCTTTGGTTGCCGCCACGACAGGCATCGACGACCTTCTGACCACAACTCCTAGCAGCCGCTTCCACAATGGAGGTTTTGAACACGGTCGACTCGGAATCAATGTTCCCAACCTCCCCCGGGATGCACGAGAAGTTCTTCCGGAGGTGGGAGTTGAAGACCTCCCGGACAGGGTCCTCAGCCAGACGTTCCCAATTCACCCTCACTACACATTTGGGTTTACCGGCTCTGCCCGGCAGCCTCCCCTGCCATCTGATCCAACTGGCAACGGGTCTGGCTCCAGGGGGTAGCCCCGATTTCCCTATTCCGGGCGAGGTGCCACAGTGCTGTTTGTTCCGGTTCATTGGGGTCTTTGAATTGCGCTTAGTCTGGACCCTCCCCTGGGACGAATTTGCCATGGGAGACCCTACCAGGGGCTACTGCCCCCGACAACACAGCTCCCAGGATCACAGGGACACTGAAACCCCTCCACCACATTAAGGTGGCGATTCTCAGAGGGGTGGGTTCTTTGCCGGAAAACGATGGAGTGCTCTCTGGACTACTCTTCTTAGCCTGCTGCCACTGCGGATAAGTGGCAGAAAATGGATGGATGGATGGATGGATCTCCAAAAATGAGCTCACAGCGCATCAAAATGTATTACTGTAATCACTACAGTACATTGTCATGTCTCACTGTTTCATTGAACGATCCTCATCTAAAAAATTTTGAAATATCCCATCATTAATGACATGAAGTGTGCAAAATCTCAGATTGTTATCTTAAAAACAGATTTTTTTATAAATATCAGAGTTTTGTGATTTTTTTGGTTTAACTTTACTCTTTGACACATATCTATTTCAATCAACTCCTCCGAGGCCATAGAACCAAATTACACCAAAATGACAGTATAATCCTCAGATGGTCTACTACAGAAACAAGTTGGAGATTTTTGATAATTAAAAAATTTACCTCACAGTGAAACAAAATGTATTACTGTAAACAGTACTTTTACGATTTTTAACTGCTTCAATATTGGACCGATGTATATCATACTTCTATACAATATTTGTATTATGATTCACATCATGATTTAAAGTAAAAAAAAAAAAAAAATGTACCTTGAAAACTGCATTTTTTATAAATAGCTAAGTTTAATCGTTTATTGGTTGGATTTGAACTAACTCCTCTGAAACCATAAAACCAAATGAACTCAAAATCGCTGTATATCATCCTCAGATGGTCTACTTTACACGCAAAACCAAGCTTGGCGATACAATCATAATTGAGCTCACACTGCACCAAAATGCATTTCTCTAAGTTATTAAGTAGTAGTAGCAAGTATTAGCGCCTTAACGCATATTTCTATTAACGCGTTAACGCAATTTGTTTAAACGCCACTAGTAGTTTCTTTTTCCCTACATAGCAGTGGACACAGTGTCGGATCCACCCTCATGTGGCAGTGGGCGGGAATCTTCTTGCAACCGTGACTGAGAACGTCTTGTTGAGTAACCTGATTTAAACATTGTCAGACACTATGATTGCAATTATCAAAAGACGCATCGCAACGTGACAAGCTGCAACAATGCAACTTTTGCTGTGTGAGATGCGAGCAATAGTGATGTTACTGTGTAAATCTGTAGCCTTTTATAACGATTATGGGATGAGGTGTCAAATCAACATTGCAAAGCTGATATTTGTCACATCAGACAAAGAGAGGTATATATGTTCTTAGATTTGTTTTTAGCTGGATTACAAAATTTATTTTGGAGCTGAAGGTCACAACCGTGCAAGGCAGACCTCTTTGTACTTGAAGAAACATGTCATAATGTAGCATCGGGTGTAACTCCTAGCATGCCTGGCGAGTAACTCTTTACTGTTGTGGACAGTGTTCTTAATGTTTCCTTGTTATCATGTTTATGCTTCCTTGTTATGTTTTTATCATGTTTATGTAAAGAGTTATGAAGTGCTGTAAACACAGATATGGGTTTGTACTTTTGTTAGATGTGACACCATGACTGTGTATGGTGTGTCTGTGAATAAGGTCAGAGCATGTCTCGTTCATTCTGTACGTGCGCTGTTAGAGTGAATGATGGTAATGAAATAGGTGAACAGACCCAAGTCATTTATACGGTTCAGTCTTGCGACAGGGCGAGAGTCTTCTTGAATAACCTCATTTAAACATTGTCAGATTTAAATTTATGATTGCTATTACCAAAAGATTCATAGAAGCGGCGCAATCAGCTCCAATGCGACTTTTGTTGTGTGAGGTGCGATCAGTAGGTGTTATTGTGTAAATCTACAGTTAGGCCCAAAAATATTTGGACAGTGACACAATCTTCATGATTTGGGCTCTGCATGCCACCACATTGGATTTGAAATGAAACAACTACAACGGAATTGAAGTGCAGACTTTAAGGTTTAATTCAAGGGGTTGAACAAAAATATATGATTAAACATGTAGGAATTGTAGCTATTTTTATACAAACGCTCCTCATTTCAGGGGCTCAAAAGTAATTGGACAAATAAACATAACCCCAAGTAAAATGTTACTTTTCAATATTTTGTTGAGAATCCTTTGCAGGCAATGACTGCCTGAAGTCTGGAACCCATGGACATCACCAAACGCTGGGTTTCCTCCTTTGTGATGCTTTGCCAGGCCTTTACTGCAGCGGTCTTCAGTTGTTGCTTGTTTGTGGGTCTTTCTGCCTTAAGTTTTGTCTTGAGCAAGTGAAATGCATGCTCGATTGGGTTGAGATCTGGTGATTGACTCGGCCATTGCAGAATATTCCACTTCTTTGCTTTAAAAAACTCCTGGGTTGCTTTTGCAGTATGTTTTGGGTCATTGTCCATCTGTACTGTGAAGCGCCGTCCAATCAACTTTGCTGCATTTGGCTGAATCTGAGCAGAAAGTATATCCCTATACACTTCAGAATTCATCCGGCTGCTTCTGTCTTTTGTCACATCATCAATAAACACAAGTGACCCAGTGCCATTGGAAGCCATGCATGCCCATGCCATCACACTGCCTCCACCATGTTTTACAGAAGATGTGGTGTGCTTTGGATCATGAGCTGTTCCAATTCTCCTCCAAACTTTCTTCTTCCCATCATTCTGGTACAGGTTGATCTTAGTCTCATCTGTCCAAAGAATGCTGTTCCAGAACTGGGTTGGCTTCTTCAGGTGTTTTTTGGCAAAGTCAATTCTGGCCTTTCTATTTTTGAGGCTGATTAATGGTTTGCACCTTGTGGTGAATCCTTTGTATTTACTCTCATGAAGTCTTCTCTTTATGGTAGACTTAGATACTGATACACCTACTTCCTGGAGAGTGTTCTTCACTTGTTGTGAAGGGGTTTTTCTTCACCATGGAAAGGATTCTGCGATCATCCACCACTGTTGTCTTCCGTGGACGTCCAGGCCTTTTTGAGTTCCCAAGCTCACCAGTGCACTCTTTTTTTCTCAGAATGTACCAAACTGTTGATTTGGCCACTCCTAACATTTCTGCTATCTCTCTGATGGATTTCTTCTTTTTTTTTCAGCCTCAGGATGGTCTGTTTCACCTCCATTGAGAGCTCCTTTGACCGCATGTTGTGTGTTCACAGCAACAGCTTCCAAATGCAAACGCCACACCTGGAATCAACTCCAGACCTTTTAACTGCTTAATTGATGACAGGTTAATGAGGGAAGAGAGCCCATGCAGCGTTGTTATTTTTTTTTTGCAGCCTTCTGAGTCAATTGTCCAATTACTTTTGGTCCCTTGAAAAAGAGGCGGCTACGTATTAAAGAGCTGTAATTCCTAAACCCTTGCTCCAATTTGGATGTGAATACTCTCAAATTACAGCTGAGAGTCTGCACTTTAAGCCCATATTGATTATATAATTGTATCCTGAATATGTTTTCGTAAACAGCTAAAATAACAAAACTTGTGTCACTGTCCAAATATTTTTGGGCTTAACTGTATAGCCTTTTACAACGATTAAGTGAGGAGGTGTCAAATCAACATTACAAAGTAGATATATGTACGGTTTGGAACAACAAATTTGTCAAATCAGACAAAGCGAGGTTTATACGTTCTTAGATTTGTTCTTAGCTGGATTACAAAATGTATTTTGGAGCTGAGGTTCACAACCGCGCAAGGCAGACATCTTTGTACTTGAAGAAACATGACGTAATGTAGCGTCGGGTGTAACTCCCAGCATGCCTGGCGTGTAACTCTTTATATTGTTGACAGCGCTCTTAATGTTTCCTTGTTATCATGTTTATGCTTCCTTGTTATGTTTTTGATCATGTTCATGTAATGAGTTATGAAATGCTGTAAACGCAGATATCGGTTTGTACTTTTGTTAGATGTGACACCGTGACTGTGTATGGTGTGTCTGTGAATAAGGTCAGAGCATGTCTCCTCTGCTCCTAATGTGCGCTGTTAGAGTGAAAGATGGTAATGAAATAGGTGAGCAGACGTTGTCCTCTGTTGAGCATACCCAAGTCATTTACACTGTTCAGGCTTGCGACAGGCCGGGAGTCTTCTTGAGTAACCTCATTTAAACATTGTCAGATTTAAATTTATGATTGCTATTACCAAAAAATTCATAGAAGTGGCGCAAGCACTTCCAACGCGACCTTTGTTGTGTGAGATGCGATCAGTAGGTGTAATTGTGTAAATCTATAGCCTTTTACAACGATTAAGTGAGGAGGTGTAACATCAACATTACAAAGCAGATATTTGTCATATCCGACCTCTTAAGACACAATACTTTAACAGTCTACTTTTGCTATCTAGATTACTGAAGGTTATGTAGGTTGGTGGGTGTGCAACCTCCTCCATTTGCTGAGAGTTCTATGACCATTCCTACCGGATTTGTCCTTTTTTCTTTCTTTCTTTCTTTCTTTCTTTTCCGCTATTTGTGTTTCTTTTTTTCTTAATGTTCTTTTTCTCCTGTAATAATTTTTTCAAAGCCGGCCACCGCTATCACTGCTTGCTGTTATATTTATTATTATTATTATTATTATTATTATTATTATTATTATTCCCCCAAATATCCTACTTCCCATGGTTAAATATGCACCAAATTTGGCACACATGTCAAGGTCCTCTCAAAACTACAACCCATGCCATGCCGTCTCATTATTCCTGTTGATGGCACTATAGCAGCAGTTCAAAGTTCCAAGTTTTAAAAAAATCATAAAAAATAGACCGTTAGGGTTACAGCTCTGAAAATTTTAGAACTTGTCCCTTGCAGTGAGATAAAACTTTCATATGCTAGCACCCATTACAAATTATGAAGTCCATCACTCTGTTTTTTCAAAAATTGGTGGTCTACTCGAAGTGTTTAAGTCCAAAACCATAAATACAAATCATATCAAAGTTTCAGGATATCATCTTCCGACTCTCAACATTAACTGTATTAAATATCTTGTTGATTTCTAAAAAACTGAGTCCACAGCACATCAAAATGTATTACTGTAAACACTACTGTACATTCATTTTGTCATAGCTCACTGGTTCATTAAACAATCTACGTTCAAAAAATAGATAAAAATCCAAAGACCGATATCATTTGAACTAACTCCTCTGAAACCATAAAACCAAATTAACTCAAAATCGCTGTATATCATCCTCGGATGGTCTACTTTACACACAAAACCAGGCTTGGCAATACAGTCATAATTGAGCTCACACTGCACCAAAATGCATTTCTGTAAGTTATTAAGTAGTAGTAGCAAGTATTAAAGTAGTAGTAGCAAGTAATAGCGCGTTAACGCAATTTGTTTTAACGCCACTAGTAGTTTCTTTTTTTTACCTGATACTGACTTTCTCCCCACATAGCAGTGGGACACAGTGTCGGATCCGCCCTCAAGTGGCAATAGGAGGTAATCTGCTCGCAACCGTGACTGAGAACGTCTTATTGATTGATGTCATTCAAACATTGTCTGATTTAAATTTGATTGCTATAGCCAAAAGATTCATTGAAATGTAGCAAGCAGCTGCAATGTGACTTTTGTTGTGTGAGATACCAGTAGTAGCAATATTACTGTATAAATCTATAGCCATTTATAACGATTATGTGACGA
Source organism: Galaxias olidus (assembly GCA_026901105.3). NCBI lineage: Eukaryota > Metazoa > Chordata > Actinopteri > Galaxiiformes > Galaxiidae > Galaxias > Galaxias olidus. The sequence continues at coordinate 146,508 of JAPMUY010001716.1, read as the reverse complement.
GGTATCAAATCAACATTGCAAAGCAGATATTTGTATGGTTTGGAACACCAAATTAGTCATATCAGACAAGGAGAGATTTATACGTTTTTAGATTTGTCATCACTGTGCATGGCAGACGTCGAACACGAAGAAACATGACTAATCAACATAATGTAGCGTCGGGCGTAACTCCCAGCATGCCTGGCAAGTAACTATGTTTATTGTTTTGGACAGTAGGTTCTTGATGTTTCCTTGTTATCATGTTTATGTTTCCTTGTTATCATGTGTTAATCATGTTTATGTAAAGAGTTATGAAGTGCTGTAAACGCAGATATTGGTTTGTTCTTTTTTTAGATGTGACACCGTGACTGTGTATGGTGTGTCTGTAAGGTCAGAGCATGCCTCTTCTGTTTCGTATGAGACCTTTTTGCAAGAATAAAGGCAATTAAGCGGGTGAACAGACGTGGGTCTCTGATGTTCTTACTCAAGTCGTTGATGATGTGCAGTCTGAGTCTTATTAATGAGTCTACTCATTTGAGTCAGTTCATGTGAACTATTTCGAACTATTTGAGTCTTTAAAACAATTAAAACTAAACGACAAAAAACCTCTTAAGACAGTACATAAACAGTCTAATTTTGCTATCTAGGATACTGATGGTGGTGTAGGTTGGTGGGTGTGCAACCTCCTCCATTTGCTGAGAGGTCTGTGACCATGCCAACTGGATTTGTCCTTCTGTCTTTTTCTCTCTTTCTTAATGTTCTTCTTTTCTGTAATTATTTTTTCATAGCCGGCCACCGCTATCACTGCTTGCAGTTATATTTATTATAATTATTCATCTGAGAATTATAAACAAATGCAATGATTTTGAAACCCAAGCAGAAACAGAGAAACAAAAATATGACAGATGAAAAACCCTGTCTGCTGCATAATAGCAACCAAATATTTAGCCTCTTGTCACAACCTAATGGACAGCCAGTGGAACCATGCACTAAGTTGAATGTACCATTTGTTCATCCTATTGTTACTGTTGTTAGTATTATTGTTACATGCTATCGGTACGCACTGCAATGTTAGGGTTAGGGCTATGTTTGCTTTGGCAATATCAGCATTTCTCTTTTCATGTAAACAAATGACTTATTACATTGAAAATTTAAGAGAGAGAGGGGGAGGGAGAGAGAGATATGTTTTATCAGAGTTAGGACTAAAATTCAGGGGTCAGGATTGTTCGAGTTTTTGAGAAAGTTATTTGAAAGAAGCTACAGTATGGAAGTCTTGACACTTCATAATAAATACAACTTCGTGATATAAGTATGTTACACATTATTGGCTCCAATTATAAAAAAAAATTCCTTTATTTTATAGCAAGCCAATAATGTAATAACTGGTCAATAATGTAATAACTTATTACGTTATGGGAAAAAAAAGTTATTACGTTATTGGTTCAAACATTTTATGACATTATTGGTAAGTTATTACATTATCGGCTTTTCTTACATTAAGAACGGGAAAATTATTACGTTATTGGCAGTTATTACATTATCGGCAGTTATTACGTTATTGGCTGCAACACACCCGTATCTGCTAAAGCTTTCTGCCCCCTTCATAGCCGAGCCCCTGCCACATATTTTTTATTTAACAATCACGTCTGGTTTAATACCTTAAATATGGAAATCAGCTCTGGTTACTCCTTTACATAGAAAGGGGATGCAAGTGACAAATAATTACAGACCTATCTCCAAACTCCCATGTCTAGCAAAGACGTTGGAACATCTTGTAAATGAACAGCTTTGTGCTTTCTTGTCCACTAATAATATGTTAAGCCCTTTTCAGTCGCGTTTCAGAACTGGTCATAGTACTATTACAGCATCTATTCTTGTAGTAAATGATATAGTTACTGCTCTTGATGATAAACATTGTGATGCTTTGTTTATTGATTTGTCAAAGGCTTTTGATAAATTTAATCACAGATTATTTCTGGATAGATTAGCATTGCTAGTAATAGTATCAACATTGTAGCGAACACCATGCATGAAGACCAGTGGCCCAGGTTTTTTATTTTTATTATTACTTATTTTAAGCATGTATGTGTTTAAAATGCACAAAAACGTGTACGATATAAAATATAAATCATTATATGTAAAATTAGCTGACTGTTCATCCCATAGACCTATCGTATCTATGCAGGGAGGTACTGGGACAGAAATTCGGCACGGGACGGATTGGCATTTTTTTGCGAGAGGTCAGAGGTGCGCGAGAAGTGCATTTTTTGGCAGTAATTTTCACAGTTTTTGTGGTGTTAAATGCATCTGATGATTCTGAAGACCCTCAAGACACTTTAGGATGTCTTGTTGACACCTGTCACCTCATATGTCATATTTGGTTGCTAAGCGACGCTGTAAGGAGAGGACACTGGCGTTGTTTGTTCGCCGCTTTTCCACAGCATTTTATCAAATTTATCATCTGCGTATTATTTTCTTTTCTTATTTTCATGCTGTATATATTTATGTTCCCTTCCTCAATAACTTTTGTCTATCTTATGTTAAATGTTCTATTGTGTTTTTTTTTTGTATATATTTGTATACATTGTTTAATTTTCTATTTAGTGTATTTTTTGTATATACTTGTATACATTGTTTAATCTTCTATGCCATGTACGGTGACCTTGGGTGTCTAGAAAGGCGGCTATAAATTAAATGTATTATTATTATTATTATTGTTATTATATGCATGTGTCCATTGCATTGAATCAAAACAAGACCTGGAGCCTCATTTATAAAACTGCATATAGGATTCACTTCAAAAGGTTGTGTATGGGCGAAATTCAGGAATTGCGTGCGCACAAAAATATTTTGTTTTATTAATCTGTGTGCAAGCACGCCAATTTCCCTTTATAAATCACCTCTTAATTTGGCCCAGGTGAGCGCACGTTTTGTCCAACCTGTCCTGTCTCATCACTGGACTGGCTAACAAAGGCCACACAGCAGCCTTAGCACTTCCACCACGGAAAAGGTCCGTCAATTTTGCGCATTTCGCTGCATCTCGCACTAAACTTTATTGTTTTTTCGCTCTTAATTTCCCCACCCATTTATTTTCCATCTCGTACCTTTACTCTTTTAGGGCCAATTCCAATCCCTTAAAGTTGCCAACTTTTCCTCGACACTCACCACTTCTCGACGTGAACGCGCGCCGCCATATTGAGTGTCATTCCAATTGCTTATAAGCGAAGAGCGAGTGGCTACACGTAACCTTCTATGCCTCCTCCAGCGAAGGGCGCATCAAAGCTGACTTTTAACAGAATCTCCCCCAGAATTCTTTGCGATGAATGACAAACACAGGTTGAAAGGTTCTTCACCATTTCAAAATAACCGTTTTCGTTCTCTCCATTACTACAAATTAGCTAGAACTGATTTATTTTATAACTATTTAACTTAGGTAGCTTTATGTTTAAATATAGCATAGCAAATAGTTTATATTCAAAAGTTAACCAAATATAACTACAATGTCTTCTTCTTCTCATAATCTTCCCATGGGTTATTCGGAGTAATTGAAGAAAGTAAAAGCCACATGCTACTGCTGTAAAACTTTCCATTGTTATTGGTTTCTTCTTCCTGGTGAAGGACAAGTCGGTTCCAATTTGAAAAGTTAAGTCCCACCTCGCCTCCCTGCCTCTCCATCAAGTGTCCACTCGATGACGAATAAAACGTCACAAAAGTGGCCACTCGCGGAGGAACCTTCATGAAGTACCCTTCTTTAACATCGATTGGAATCGACCCTTAGACATTTTCTCGACAGTCTGTGACCGTCGTTCACTGCAAAATCTTGAGACTGATTGGAAACCCTTTCACTCGTGATGAAAATGACGGGTCCACAGCCAATCAGATTTAAACAAAAACAAGGATCAGTCCAAATTGGAGGGGGGTCACTCGTATCCCCCCTTAATATTGAAAGTATTAGATTGGCCCTGTCTAAGGCAGCGTTCCGCTGTGTGCTGTTAGGGTCCGTGTCCACTGAACAAGTTTTTTCAAATTCCTGTGCCTGTTCTCATTACTAATGTGAAGACGAGCCTGGCGCGCTGCTTTTTCAAAGCAACGCGCCTCTCGTCTTTTTGAGCTGCGTTTTTCCATTTTGGGCGAAAATAGTCAATCAAAATTGAGTGAAGGCGGGACTTAAAATAAAAATGCATAAACAAACGCTGCCATTGAAGAAAATTGAATTCAGCGATCTCAGATTTACAAAAGGTGTACAATCGTACATTAAAAGGGTGATTTTAAATTGAATGAGTTATTTTATATATTTGTAACATGTTCAAATAAATGATAAGTTATGTACATTAAAATAACTTTGCTCTTTAATAGGCCTAAAGTTGTGACCCTGGTCTAGTGACACAGTGTAGTAAGTAGGCCTACTACATTGTTGGTGTACTACCGTTAGATCGGCCAGAGAATTAGTAGGCCACATTTTTCAAACTAACTATGACTAGGATTTGGTTTCTGTAATATTTCATTATAATAACTAACCACCCCATTAGCGTTATGAAAAAGACTAAAATCTGTAACGTTAGTAGTTAGCATGCTGCGAGACTAACCACCATAGACGCTATGACGGTTGCATAGCAACAAAAAAGGCATCCGTGACGCCCTGTTCACAAATCATCCTTTGCACTGGCGCACTACGCACTGTCATGTCATTTACAGTGTTGCTTGTGGTCCGCACTCAACGCAAGTCAAGTGTAGACGAGAGGACAGCTTTCGTGCTACCGCAGCCAGAGAGGCTGCTTGCTTAGCGATAGCAGACGAAGTTACAGTGGAAAGTGACATACAAGTAATTTTAACGATCTTTTAGAATATGCTTATATTATTATTATAAGGTTATAAATATTCAAATGTTAACTAATTCCATTATATCGATATATTTCATGTGTATTTAACGATAGTACAACAGTAAACATTTCGCGATAGTAGTAGAATTCCACTTTCTGTTCATTTCAACGCTCCGCTCTGACGCAAAAGTTAGAAAAATTCAACGTGTCCGTCAAGATTTTGCAACGGAAACCGTTGTCCACTAGGGGGCCAGTCCGTCACGAAGACCCCATAGAAATGAATGGACTTCCGGCGCAACGGACCAGCGCAACGGATGAATTATGAACAGGGCGTGACGGTGAAGCGCGTTGGTAAAGCGCGTTGAAAACGCGTTGAAAGCGCAAGTTTTAATGAAAAGGTGCAGCACCTCGTTTTAGTGCGTTCAGTGGACACGGCCCCTTACGGCTGCGAAGGCCAGCGGCCAGGCTAGTTCATGTCATGGCCCAGGAAGGACCATACAGTAAATAACTATTGACATCAGAAATTGCAAAATAAAAAAAGTATGACCACCGGCCGATTTGGCCTGGAATGGATCGGCGATGGCCAATCCGCCCCTGTATCTATGTCAATGCTTCATCCCCTCTCTCTAAATGGCGCTTCTGGGGCTGTTGAAAAACAGCACATTCAGTCCAGCAGCACAAGCCAATAGCTGACAAAAGAAATGCACATCGCAACAGTGGCAACATATATTTAGCCAATCAGTGTCCTAGAATCTGCTGCTAGAAATGCTGTACATTTACTGCCCCGAGCAGAGTCCGCCTGTGGTAGAGACAGTTGGTTTGTGATCTACCGTAGGATCCAGAGCAAAAGACAATGATGAACGCAGAGATGCAACACCAAGGATGTCAGGCGCCTGCTAACTCGATTTTATCTCTTCATCAAAATCCTTTGGAAAGGAGAACGTTGGTGGAAAAAATAAGGGTGAAAGAGCTTAGACCAGATCAACCAAATATTAAAATAGAACAACAGGCTAGCCAGAACAGTAAAGAAAAGTACTCATGAGGCTTCTCACATGGTACAAGAAGGCGGCTTAGCTAGCTGGATGCAGTCATACAAATGCCGTTTTTTGCTTCCCGTGCCTGCTTTTTCGAATAGCTGGGGCGGATACAAGGTGGACTGTGTCAGGAGTAAGGGGCACGAAACACCTTTCTGAAATTTTTTTAAACCTTGAGTGTTCGAGGGCACACATGGAGAATGAGGAATGAGGTCAAGCTAGCCACGCTCGGCACTCGGCAGAGGATTGGGGTGAGAAAAAAATGGAATAGGATGATAAGAGCAGTAACTTGAGCTCCGCTCCCTTTTTTGTAATAATGATATAATCCCCATACATGTCTGATCAACTATGTGAAGTGCCGTATGAATGTATGTGGTTAACATTGTAGGCCAATCATACAATTGTAAACATATTTGGCTGGTTTTGTTTTGTTTTGGTTGGATGTTTGGAAGCTAATTAACCGTGATCTAGAATGTTCGCCAACAAGAGCAAAATGGTTCAAGTGTATGGTCTAAACAAAGTTGTGACCACAGAGATAGAACACTAGCGGCCACAACACATCATCAATTATGGGCAAAAAGTTCCGCCATCTTATCTGGGTGTATTGCCACGGGATGAATGAAGGTCTATGGACAGCAGCTATGATTTTTGCATATATAGTGCCAAATTGACGATCACAAAGGACTAAATTAACAACGAATAATGGGATCATCTTCCATGCATTAGTGTTGAGTAGTTAACAAGATCCATTTAGCAATCGAAACTAAAACTTTGAGAATATTGCTGGTTTTATGTCACAGTGCTAGCTAGTTAGTTAGCAAACGCTAGTTGATTAGCCCAACTGACAGGCGTTCTATTTACGTTACAAGCCGACATCAATAGAGATGCACCGATACCATTTTTGGGTGACCGATACGAGTAGGCCTACCGATACTTAAACTTGAGTACTTGCCAATCCGAGTCCTGATACGAGTACTTTTCATGACATTGCCAAATCATATGCAGCCTGAATAAAACGACTTTCTAATTCAGCAATCATCATCATCATCATCATCATCATCGTCATCCGCTTTGTCCGGGGTCGGGTCGCGGAGGTAGCAGTTCAAGAAGGGCATCCCAAACTTCCCTTTCCCGGGCCACATTAACCAGCTCTGACTGGGGGATTCCAAGGCGTTCCCAGGCCAGTGTGGAGATATAATCCCTCCACCTGGTCCTAGGTCTGCCCCGCGGCCTCCGCCCAGCTGGACGTGCCTGGAACACCTCCCTAGGGAGGCAGCCAGGTGGCATCCTTACTAGATGCCCGAACCACCTCAACTGGCTCCTTTCTACGCAAAGAAGCAGCGGCTCTACTCCGAGTCCCGCACGAATGGCTGAACTTCTCACCCTATCCCTAAGGGAGATGCCAGCCACCCTCCGGAGGAAACTCATTTCCGCCGCTTGTATCCGCGATCTCGTTCTTTCGGTCATGACCCACCCTTCATGACCATAGGTTATAGAATATATAGATTATACATGTATATATTCTAAATGCTAAACGTTGTGGCGTGGCTGTCAACAGTTTGCTTTTTGCGTTTGAATAGTTAGCAGCTCCAAACTACCAAGGTAGCATTCGAGTTCACTTTAATAGTATATTTAATGACTAACGTTAGCTAACAATAGTGTTCGAGTTAACTTTAATAGTATATCTTAAGACTAGCATTAGTTTACAATAGTTTTAATGGTTTAATATTATAGGTGAGAGTAGGAACGAAGATAGACCGGTAGATTGAGAACTTTGCCTTCTGGCTTAGCTCTCTCTTCGTCACAACGGTGCGATAGAGCGACTGCAACACCGCACCCGCTGCTCCAATTCTCCGGCCCATCTCTCGTTCCATTTTACCCTCACTCGAGAACAAGACCCCAAGATACTTGAACTCCTTCACTTGGGGTAAAGACTCATTCCCTACCTGGAGTAGACAATCCATCGGTTTCCTGCTGAGAACCATGGCCTCAGATTTGGAGGTGCTGATCCTCATCCCAGCCGCTTCACACTCGGCTGCGAACCGATCCAATGAGTGCTGCAGGTCGCAGACTGATGATGCCATCAGGACCACATCATCTGCAAAAAGCAGTGATGCAATCCTCTGCCCACCAACCCGCAGCCCCCTCCCCCGCGGCTACGCCGTGAGATCCTGTCCATGAATACCACAAACAGGATAGGTGACAAAGCGCAGCCTTGGAGGAGGCCAACCCTCACCGGAAACGAGTCCGACTTACTGCCGAAGACCCGGACACAGCTCTCGCTTTGGGAGTACAGAGATTGGATGGCCCTGAGTAGAGACCCCCTCATCCCATACTCTCGCAGCACCTCCCAGCCCAATTCAGCAACCGTATAGGCTAAATTAATAATACATCAATAATGAATAGCAAATTGTCTGTAGACTATATAATATATACAGTATATCCATCCATTAGCTAGACCGCTGATCCTATGCAGGGAGGATAGGTGCTGTGAGGCAACGGTGCTACCCACTGAGCCACCGTGCTACCATATACAGTATATGTGTTTGTTTAAATGTATTTTATATTCATTGGGTTTTGATGCGAACACCCTTATACTAACGACAATCAAACAACAGCGGTTTAGCTAACCGAAAAGCGCAGACCACGGCCGTAACATAACCTTTTTTTCTGATTTCGGCTGCTACATTATATAATTATCATCTTGGATTTTCTTAAGACTACCTTAAGCAAACTAAATAATATATTTAGCGAAACGCAATTCCGAAGCATTTTTACAAATCGAAATTGTAGTTTTAAAACCACCAAGGCAAGGTTCTATGGTGTTGGCTTGAAACATGAGAAAGAGAGCAAATATGCTCCGTGTCATTCATGTCAATGAAAGGTTTTTGTTTTTGTTTTAAACAAAAAGCAGCATCTGCGTTTTCACTAGGCTAGATACACAGTCTTTCTCCTGTCACCAACGAGAGGCTGCGCTCAGCTGACTAGCCGCTCGCTTTCCGTAGGCCAGCTGCACGGTGCAGATGATGGGAACTATTTGCCAAGGCAGGGAGATGGATTTGGTCTGCTCTGTACCGGAGTGTATGGAAGCCCATAAGGGACTTTATTCATATGAAAATGTAAACTTGAAAATGCAATTCCACAATAGCATTATCACTTTCCACATTCATATGTGTTATTTGAGACAAAATGTAAGTGAAAATGCAATCATCCCATTTGCTTTGCATTTTCAAAGGCTCCAATGGGCATTCAGTGTCAATATTCAAATTAAAATAAAAAAGCTGTTTGACATTACATTTTCAAAGTCCTACCCCGCCATACTGCGGACAATAATCAAATGTTAATTCAAACTTGAAAATTAAAATGCAATATTAAAAATGTATTCTCATTTCCCATTTGTGCAAGCATTATTTGTCACAATTAAAATTAAAATGCAGTTGTCAAACTATGAAAATTAAAAGGAAATCGCATTTGCCATTGCATTTTCAAACACTTCATCTTCAGTGCTACGCTGTGCAGTGGACAATATTCAAATGCAATACGTGAATCAGCACTAGGAGTCTATTGCATTTGCATTTTCAAGTCACCACGCTCTCTTTGGGACAAAACATGAACATTCAAATGCAATCCGTCAGTCCTCTCATCAAGGCGGGTCTTAAGTTTGGACCTCACTTCCTCTTTCTGTCACTTAGAATAGTGCAAGCTGTAGCTAGCGGTGTGTCCGGTGCGCCAGGAGATAACCACTTTGGCTATTTGACAACCTAATTTTGCCATTAACAGATGTTGACTAACTTGACTAAAACAAAACAAAATTAAATTACAAAAATTTGACTTTAACGCAACTACAGTTTTCAGTAAGCGATGAAGACTAAAACAAAATTAAAAATGCTTTTCAAAATTAACACTGCTGCGGTCCAGACCCTGTTTGTAGACAGGGGGCGCTGATTTCTGCTAGATTGGCAGTGCCGCTTCACCATAATATAATGGTGGACACATGCAACGATGAAGTACTACCGTTTGGTTTAATTTTTAACAAGGTCAGGCTTGCACCGACAATGCATTCCACATAACCCTGCCATAGTTGAAGATCGAGCACTGTGGTTGGGTCCTACTCTTAACGGTGAGGTAGTCATTAATGAGTACAGTCAGTGTTCATAGCCCAACACCCCAGTTCAGTTTTGTATTTTGTAGAGCTGATTTTTGCAGACACAGCTAAGTGATCGGTTCAAGTGTTATATTTTTTATTATGATATTTAATGGCAGGACGGCTAATCTCAAACACATAATGGCTGGGTGCAGGACGAGCCTTACTCAAGGAAGAAACACCTGGCACCACAATCAAGTACTAAAATGCTTGGTGGAAGCAATAGAGCATAGGCGCTCAACAGTTAATGCCCTGCCAATTGAAGCAGAGGGCGACATGCACCACATTCGCTTTGTCAGGGAGGGAGTTCCGGGAAAGAAGAGTTATAGGGCAAAACAAAACTCAGGGCAGCTGAGGAGAGCATGTGATTGGAAAATGCTTGCTGATGTCGGCCAACAACTGAGAGTCCCATCGGAGATTCCAACAACCAACTTAAGACCAGACTTATTACTCTGGTCCAACACACAGCAAATTGTTTATTTTATAGAGCTAACAGTCCCGTGGGAAGAAGCAATAGACGAGGCCTACGAAAGAAAGAAACTCCGTTATACCGAATTAGCAGCTGAGGCAGAACAGCGAGGTTGGAGAACAAAGGTGTGTTCTGTGAAAGTTGGATGCCGTGGATTTGTGGCAATATCAACAACCAAACTACTTAAGGAGTTAGGGATCTGCAGCAAAGATTTGCGCCAGACCATAAAAGTTATATCAGATATAGCAGAAAGAAGTAGCCAGTGGCTGTGGCTGAAAAGGAAGGATCCTATATGGGCACAAAAGTAAAGAACATCATGCTAAAAAAACAAAAAGTGATTTAATCTCAGGACAAAGGTATAAAAGGTAAGTCTTTCCTGCAGAGTGTCATTTATCAAGCCGGCAGGAACGGAGTAGGGAAAGATTACCTTCTTTTCAGGTGGTAAGTATCCCTGCAGAGTTGGCATTGAAAGCATGCAGGAATAGGAATTAGAGATAGTTATAGGGATATCTCTCAGGTTAATAAACAACTTTGTTTTTTTTAAATATCTGGCCGTGCTGAGAGCGAATATAGAGGGGGGTGGCTCTGAGACGTCATTGCTCACTGTTAAGCCTTCAGGAGGTGTTGTGGACTCAATTAACGAAACATCTGGAATGGAGGGTGCCCACGTGAAAACCCCAATGACATATCTGCTCTCAACCCAAGTCCATTCAAAAATATTGTCTTTTGAAGTGCTCATCTTGGAATATGGCATAATGGATATTATAACATCCTATCCTGTGTATATTGAAAATTTTATCGGTAACTATTTTGTCACAAATTCTGATTTTATAACGGTAGAAATTTCAGAAAAGGTGCGCTAGCCAACGGCTAACTTTACTGCAGACCAGCTGCTGCAGTCACGTTTGACATGAGTCTACCGTGATGTCTCACTATTTGCAGTTGCAAGCCTTTGGTGACAATTTGTTTACTGTAAGGATTTGGGAAATAGCACACTTCTGTATAGCCTACTAATTGTGGTACATTTCTCTATTGTAAGGACTGATGATTCTCCTAAACGTTTAGAAAATTATTTAATAATTAAAAAAATGTTTGACAAAATGTTGGATGACAGTTAGTTTGCAGAGCTTTCAACACGTGCCGGCGGGCTTCCTGCCAAACAGCCGACTCTCTTATACAGCCTGCTACTTTAATATATAATGTTTTGATTAACAAGTTGGATTCGCTTCGCGCGTGTACATTTACGTGCACTAGCCTCTTGCTTCAAAACAATGTGAGCATGCTGATAGAGAAACGAACTTTAGCTAGTAAACGTAGTCTGGTCAGATTAATGCTGTTTTGAGAGAGGCAAGACAATCTTCTATGGAATTAGATCGCTATCAATAATCACAAATAAATGCAGATCAATTCCTAAATGTACTTCCTGATTAACATATAAATGGCGTGGTTCACGAATAAATGTATAAGGATTCACAAATATTTTTTTGTCATTTAAATATAAGTGACGCTGTTCACAGATAAATGCATTTCAATTCACAAATGTTTTTAGACATTTATATAAAAATTACGTAGTTCACACAAATATGTTAAGTTTTAAACAAATATAAAAAAAATCTCAAAGCGGTAACATTTATTTGAAACCTGCCGAATCTGCATTTGTGAAGTGCCTAACATTTGTGGATCACATCGTATTCGTGTGTGGATTTTTGAGAGTTTCTTGCCACAGCGCGACTCACAAATACATTTTTTTTAAATGGGGATGTTCTGTAGCCAATCAGATATGACTTTCCCTTTCAGCCAATCACGTACGTTTATACATACTTCATGTTTCTCCTCGGAGGTTTCCGTGGAGTAATTTTGTCTACATTTGATTTACAACTGCGGCCTTCGGTTTGAAATCTGAGGCAATTTTTCAAGGTAAGAGAAGTTATATTCATGATAAAACATTTTATACCAGTTCACTGACGAAACAATTTGGTCACAAAGTGTTTTTTTGTAGTGGTAGATATTTTTTGAAAACTTGCGCTAACTAAACAGCGAACGTTAATGGAGATCAGCTGCTCTCTCTAGCTAAAGAGCTGAGCTCCTTTGACTGAATTTTGTGTCCGTTTCTGTAAAACTAGACCAAAATAGGTTAGCTAAAAAGAATATATATTTGATTTGAACTGCATTTCAATACAATAAATATTTTGACATTTTTACATTTCGTCACGTCACATCTAATGTTATAACCATTATAAAAAAAGTTGTATGCCTAATATGTTAGAACATATTTGGCTTGCTGCTTTTCATTAGGACAGTGAGAGTACTGCCTGCATTAGGCCTTTCTAGTTTGTCCACAGGCTTAACTGTAAAGATTTGTGAATTAACACACTACTAATTGTGGCACATTTCTCTATTGTGGGGATTCATGGAGCAAGATACCAAAGTACCCTGCCCCGGCACCAAGGAAGAAAAGGCTGCGGACAACTGACAAGCTCAGGGTCATAGCAGAGAAGGACATGGACTATAAGGGCTATAAGGGAAGATAGGATCTCCTGGCTGTGAAAGTTCTGCAGTAGAGGAGGACATGGACTCTGATCGCCTGCTATGAACATCAGCAACATAATACATGGTGGTCCAATGTTAATGATTTATCTACAGTACCGCTAAGCTATCTTTTAACAAATATAATAAGTGTATAATATTTTATATAATGCATATGCACTTGTTCAATATTGTCATGCAATTCTGATGTTGCACGGTATCAGTTATTGTCCATATTTAAATAAAATGGTTTTATTGAACACACATTGTACATTTTAGTGTCTTTTTTAAGTAGATTTAGTTTCATTCTGTTAACACAACTGATCATGATTGTGGAGAAGTGGTAGGGAAAATGTCAAGTTTTCCTCCATCTATATGAAAGTGATTAAAAATTCTGGTGTGAGTGAGGTAAAATATGGTGGCCAAAGAATATTTTTGTAAGTATTAGTGTGAAAGCTTCTTGATAAAGGCTGATTCAAATCACATAATCATAGATATTTATGCAATTTGAGAGAACTACTTCTTTTCTTCATATTGGTATGTACTATTTTGATGTGTGATAAACCTAGCATAAACCTTTAAGCATGTTGACTTCATATTTTGGAACAGAATAGATTTTTTTTACTAATTCCATAATTCTGTACGTTTATACATAGCCTTCTTCACGTTTCTACCGGGAGGAAGAGCCATATAGATATATAGCTCAGCCACCCGGTAGAAGCATGAAGTATGTATTAACGTGCTGTGATTGGCTGAAAGGGAAAGTCATATCTGATTGGCTACAGAGCTTCCTCATTTGAAATTTTTTTATTCCTGAGTCGCGCTGTGGCAGGAAGCTCTCAAAAATCCACACACGAATACGATGTGATCCACAAATGTTAGACACTTCACAAATGCAGATTCGACAGGTTTCAAATAAATGTTAATGCTTTGAGATTTTTTTTTACATTTGTTTAAACCTTAACATATTTGTGTAAACTACGTAATTTATATATAAATCTCTAAAAACATTTGTGTATTGATATGCATTTATTTGTGAACAGCATCCCTTATATATAAATCACAAAAAACTATTTGTGAATCCTTATACATTTATTCGTGAACCACGCCATTTATATATTAATCAGGAAATACGTTTATGACTTGTTCTGCATTTATTTGTGATTATTGATAGCGGTCTAATTCCATAATCTTCTGCCACAGGTAACGAGCAAAACCTGGTATGGATTTTCTAAGAGTTGGCTATTGTCACGCAATGAAAGTGGAGTGGATTCATTGCTTGATAAACCTTTATATAGTGAAGGTGTCAATAAATAAACAAAAAGTTATAGATAAGGTCTAATGATTCTAATAAAAAAAACGAATGATCAGTCAGGAACATCACTAAGCTAAGCGCATGTGATTATTTGTAATTTTGTGGGCAAATATTGAAAATAATACTCATAGTTTAAGACGAAAAACCCAGGTCTATAACTTTTTAGGATATAATTTGATTATTTAGGTAGCCTAACATTTCACTTTTATAGAGAAAGTATAAGTAAAAACTATTCAGCTTAATATGTCAAAATTCCATCATTATCATGCCAATAATTTAGCAAATTCAATTTATCAAAATGTGGCAAAAACTTGAGTGTCAACTAATGCACAGAAACTATAAATTAGTTATACTGAACTGAAATAAATAACATAGACTTTGACAAAAGATTGACCAAACACTTCTTGTTTCTCCTCGAGACTTTCTTATGTAGCCAATTTTGAGTCGTAAAAATGGCCTGGTATTCCTATCGCGGTCACTACACACAGTCGGCACATGCATTTCAATTCAAAAGAGTGGAACTGCACATCACTACCATACTTTCTATTTCTTCTCAAGGTTTTCTCGGTAGCCAATCTTGAGTCGTCACAGTCGGTAGCCTAGTATCGCTATAACGGAGACTAACACAGTCACAAGACAGGGAGTCGGACTGAACGTGACTTGGAGTGAGTCGAACTATCGGAGTTGAACTATGAGTCGAACTATCAGAAAGTCGGACTGAACGTGACTTTGTGCATGAGAGTCAAACTATCGCAAATGTTACACTTCGTAGCAGAAGGGCCTCTCGTCTCGAGACCAGAGCTGGATCCGAATAGTCCAATAAAGTACGACCTAATGACTTTCACGGTGTACTTTTCCTGAACCCCGAGGGAAAACGTCATGAGGTTAAGGAAAGATATGAAGGAGAATTCCTAAGGACTTTGGAAAAGACAATCGCGTTGCTAATGGAGTCCGACCGCACTTACACTAAGCTACGAGATTATGCAATGGTGGGTTTTGTGGGTCGTTCGTGGAGAAACTACAATGTCCCGAAGATGAACTATAGCCTACAAAAAGTGCATTTTACATACTTCGCCCGTGCATTTTCACCGTGTTGTTTCATAGCCTATATCTAAACGTGGGCAAGCCAGATAAATATATTAGCCTACTTTATTACCAAGGTTGGAATTTGAATTAAAAAGGGAAAATAGGCTGCCTGTCACAAAAGTGAAACGAAGTATGTCACATTGAGAATGGTGCTCACATCCTCATCCCCCTGTCAACTCATATTTATCGCCACGCATGAATGAAGCCTAATCGTCAAATGTATGATTATGATTATTTGGACAAAGATTTCTTTATGTAGGCCTACTTGTTATATGGAATTAGGTGGCCTCTCAAACCCACACACATCAAACACAATGCTTTATGCAAAGTAGTACGTGATTACATCATATATGTAAATTAAGGTATGACGTAATCTGGCGATTTCTAGCGACTTTTGGAGCTACTTCTAGCTACCATCGTTGGGAAATAGTTGGCCACACTGATGTTGATACGAAAGCATTGAATAGCGGGTTTTGTTTAGCATGGAAACGGCAATGTTTAATGAGTTAGTAAAAGTTCAATTCGATTTGGACACTAAAAAGATCTGTTTAAAAAGACTTGTTCGTTAGTATTTGCACATCACTGGTAGTGTTTAGTAATCTTAAAAGTACGTCTTTCATTTAAGATGAAACGGTTGTCAATCTGGTTGCAAAAAGCGGAGAAATTAGCTGTGAAGTTGTAATGATATTGGAGGTATAGGATGAGTGACAACACTTCTAACCTCGCGCTGCCACTACTATGGAATGAGATTTGTGCCAAAAGTCTGCAAAAGTAAAAGCAAAATCCACAAACAAAAAAGAAGATAACCAAAAGCATAACTAAAATCCGAAAGCAAAAAACATAAAATCCAATCGAAAAATATAAGAAAACTATAAGCAAAACAAAAATCTATAATAAAAAAATAAGATAATAAAAAATAAACTGAATATATAACAAGTTAAATCTTACAAATCTATATTTGTTTTTTATGGTTTTCATTTTAGCCATTTTAATCCGCTGTTTTCTTATGTGTTTTTTTGGGGGGGGTTTTGGATCTATATTTTTGCTTCTGGATTTTATTTTATTTTTGGCACAAAAATCAGGTGAGGGCGAGGTTTAAGAGATGATTTCTATTGGCCCATTTTAGTTGGAGTGACAGCTATTTTTTCCGCTCCAAAACACCCATTCTTAAACGCATCATCATTATGCGCTTGAAGACTTTGGACAGCAAGCTGCAAATGAAGGGTGCCGACTTCGAGCGGTGCCGGTGTTCTGACAATTTGCGCCTCCCCTCAGAAGGGGCTTCCCGGTAGCACATATTATCAAATACAACTGAACATTTTAAATAAATACAACTGAAAAATTGAGCCTTCCCCCCAAATGGGCAACCTCAATTGAATAGTATTAGGTAGCCCATTTTGACAGGGAGAAATTACTGCTCAGAATGCGCTACCCTGTGTTTTGAAGTAAATGCATTATTTTCGAACACATTAAAGCCCTGCAGCCCATTTTGACAGGGAGAAATTACTGCTCAGAATGCGCTACCTTGTGTTTTGAAGTAAATGCACATTTTAACACATTAAAGCCCTGGTAGCCCATCTTGACGGGGAGAAATGACCGCTCAGAATGCGCTACCAAGTAAATGCTCATGCACATTTTGCGAAGGTAGCCCATCCTGAGGGGGAGGCTCAGAATTTCAGAACACCGGCCCGTGACACTGGCTGCGAGGTCGACCAAAGCCCTCTGGTGCCCAGGGACGAAAAAGAAGAGAAGGAACAACGGGAAAAAGACAGGTATTGAATGACGTGATGATGAACGAATATATATTGCAGTAGTTACCGTTGGAACTAGCCTATTAGCCTACTTTAGACGGTAGCTAGCCTAATTCGTTAATTCAATAAATAGCTAAAGTTAACGTCAGTTACTCACACCTTAAATTAATTTGGAAAAGTTGGAAAGACTATTCAACTATTTGGGGAATAACCTACATCAAAATATTGAAAAATACGCTTAAGTGTGCTTCACAAATCGTCCACTGTCTGCCTAAAAAAATGGACATACATTTGTGTTGACATCTTAGTGATAGCCAACGTTATTCCTACTTTAATATTGCCCTTAGTAACTGGGTATGACCATCAGAAGCTTTATTTTAATAATATAATGTAACACCTAATGTTCACATACTCCTTTTCTCTCTTCAGATGCACTTTTGAAATGTTTTCCTCCCACCCCTGCAAATCCTGGTCCACCTGCACCTCAGCACAGCCCAGCAGTGATGCAGCATAAGGTTCTCCTGTCCCCTACACCTCAGCACAGCCCAGTCATACAAAACATGACAAACATGGTATTCTTGACCTTCCTGCCTGAGAAGAAGCTGACAGAAATTTACCCCGATATGTGGGTAGCTGAGAATTGCAGCCACTCTTCCTCTTACTTTGGCTGTTGCTGAAAGGAGCTTCTCCAAGTTCAAACTAATGAAAACCTACCTAAGATCTACTATGGAGCAGGGATGTTCAGTGGACGTTCCATCATTAGTACAAATCATGTAGTCTAACACAAACTGTCTTATTATGATCATGTCACAGATGACTTTGCGGCAAGAAATGCAAGGTGAGTGAGGCTGTAGAAGAATGCTAGATGATGCATATTGCACTGAGGTTTCTGTAATATAGTTTTTTGTGTGCAGTACTCTAATTTATATCATATTTATACATATTTTTATGTCTGCATTGGTTTCTTTAATACCATATTTTGTGCAATACCTTATTTATAATTTGTTTTACATCACTTGTGTTTATTAGTGTTTTATAATTTGTTTTACATCACTTGTTTTTATTAGTGTTTTTTGTTTGTTTCTGAAATAAAGGAATTCAAAGGTATAATGCTATGCGGGTACTGTGTGAGGGTATGAACACAATGATTGGTGGTGGAAATGGCTGCGGTGCAAATGGCACCAGCTAAATTCTTGCCTAGGGCACCAAATTTGTCCGGTACTGGTGCCGAGTCCTCACAGTCTCAGAGTAACTAAACACGAATAACGCATGAATTTATACGATTATAATTAGCTACCTAGCTACAGCACAGTTAAATATACAGTGGATGTCAAAGGGGGAAACAACTCAACGTTAGCCACAAAGTCCAAGTAGCTAAGTCAAGCTGGTGTTCTAGAATCAACTTGGGCCTGGATCATCATGGCCGGGTCAATGGTGTCAGAATCATGGATAACGGTAACTGTTAAATGTCAGCATTTTCACCTATATCTACTTTTTAAAAGCTGATTTGACGATGGGTTTTTGGTAAGCTACAAGGCGATTAGAAGCTATTTAAGTTACAAAGCTATTTTTTATTTGACCACACAATTAATATAAGAAAAAAAGGCAGAGCCTGGTCAAAACTGTGATCTGTTCAGCAGAATCGGCACTGGCACTCTAGTACAATTTTTTGCTGCTTTGCTGTTAACTTCAAGCGCATAATGATGATGCGTTTAAGAATGAGTGTGATTGCGCCGAAAAATTAGCTGTCACTCCAACTACGATGGGCCAATAGAAATCATCTTTTAAACCCCGCCTTCACGTGATTTTTGTGCCAAAAAGAAATCCAAAAGCAAAAGCACAGATCCGCCCGCCACCAAAAAAAAAAACGAAAACAGCGATTAAAATGAAAACCATAAAAAACAAATATAGATTTGTAAGATTTAACTTATTTTATATTTAGTTTATTTTTTTATTATCTTTTTTTTATTTTTATTTTTGCTTATAGTTTTCTTATATTTTTCTTTTGGATTTTTGTTTTTCTTTTGGATTTTTTTTTTTTGATTTTGGATTTTAGTTATGCTTTTGGTTATCTTCTTTTTTGTTTGTAGATTTTGCTTTTACTTTTGTAGACTTTTGGCACAAATCTCATTCCATGCACTGCAAATTAGCAGACCACTCCATACAAAAGAGAATATCTATCAAAATGTATGTCTTTTGATTTTCCCCCAAATTACATGATAGTTGTCAATTAACCTCATCTTAAATTTTGAGACCTGCGAAATCAAGGTGCTCTGAACTTTGACCTAGTTATACCTTTTACAAGTAAAAAAAAATGTTCGACAGAACTCTGGGAAAACGCTATAAGTTCCAATAGCTTTTTAAGAACTCTTTTGCCAACTTCAACCTGAAATATCTCAAAATGTATATCTTTTGATTTGAATTAAAATTATGTTTTATTCAACTAGAGGCCTAGAATTTTCTTTGAAAGGGACTGAAATAGAGTTGCTCGCATATTCAGACTTACAGGTGAAGCTAAGAAGACTTCTAAACTAATTTACAAAACTTGCCGTTTACCAATCATTATACATCCGTTTAAGTTCACAACAACAGCATAGTTGGTTTTGGATTCCATAAATTTTTTTTCTAGTTATATTACAGTTTTTTTCAAGTGCTAACAAGCATTGGTCAAAACTGAAGTCACATTGTCAAAACTCTTCACACAGTCAGCAAAACAGAAGTCTATGTTGAGCAAACTGTGAATCACTTTTCATTGCTTTCTCACAAAATGCATTCAGTGACCACAGTCACCAAAATTCATGAACTCCTTTCTTAGTCAGAGTCCACAAACTACAAAACACTATACTTTTGCAGCACATTTTTCAAATGCTAACACACTTTGTTCAAAACAGTTAAAAACACAATCAATACAGAATGATGAAAAAAAAAAGTCCATTTCTGCTGCAGCCAAATTGAAATCTATAGAAAATAATATCAAAATATTGACCATAAAATGAAATTATAATAATTCCAAACACAGCTGAGTGCAGTTTACAGCTGACAACCTACCCAGGTGTGTTTGGGTTCATTGCTCATAGCCAGCAGATAAAAGGGGATGGCTTCTGAATGGCTTTTTTGGAAATATGGAACAAAGAGGACAGGTTGGTGGAGAGAGAAGAGTGGCAGGGTGAGGGAGAAGAGGAAGAAGAGGAAGACCAAGAACTGTGGTCTCTGACGAGATAAGGGCCACAATTACTGACAGGGTTGAATTAGACATTCTAAAAGATTCTTCCCAAGTTGCATTGCCAGAGAAGACACATGATGTGATGTTGATAAAAACAGGTGGCCAAATGCAGAAGAGAGGGAGTGAATATGTTATACATGAAGTACTGTAAATCACTATGCAAAGATATAGAAAACATAAACATAACTGAAGCAAATTGCTGCATTGCTGATTCATTCTTGATTCAATATACAATAATTTAGTACACTCAATAAAGTGAAAAGATCTTATTCTATAATAAAATACAGATTTATCTGAAAAGAAATCATTCAGACTTTAAAGATAAAATGTATTTTATGTAATGCTCTTTGTTGTTAGTATTTTGTAGTTCAGTGTGCTAAGAGTGACAGTGTTTGCTTCCTGAGTGAGACTTGTTGCCAGTGTTGTGGACGAATGAGCTCATTTCGAGACATGTATGATGTGTTTTGTTGGCGAGAAAGAGTTTTGGAGGTGAGATGAAGTGTTTAGCTGAGATGCATGCTTGTAATCATGGCCGCCGCCGTCAGTATTGCCAGTATTGCCATGGCAATACTACTTCTCGAACAAGTATTGCCTGGCAATACTACTTTTTCGCAGACCATATAGCGTTTATTTCATGTCGAAGACCTCAGCAACCTTCAACAAAAGTCTAATTGTATGTAATGAATAATCCGATTGCATCTGCTGCTATATATGAACACATTCAAACTTTATCAATGGACAAGATGCGGCTGTGGTGCGCGTGTACTTTGTTTGAATAGTTGCATTGCTCCTCTGCTAGTCTCCAGCCAGGCCGCTACTACCAGAGACAGCGGGAAACAGCTCGAGCGGTCGTGACCGATGCTCAAGCTAGACTTCACATGTTATTATTCTACACAGACTGTAAAACAAATCTTTAAATTTACAGTGAATTTTTTTTACAGTGTATTTTATAAGATGTTGCTTAGGAAACATAACAGTAATACATTAAAGCTAAAGGTTGTTGAATGTAATACAAACTCGTGAATAATCACAACCAGCTATTTGTAAAGCACTTGTCAATAATAATGTAAAGCCGTGGCTAGCATTGAGGACACCGAGGTCATGTCCTCGATATTTTTTCTAGTATTTTTTTCTTTTCTCTCCATACAATTTGCGCTGTTACACGCGAGTTCTAGCGGGCTCATTTAAGCTAGCGAGACTATACTATTGTCATCACATGGAACCACACAACCGGAGGAATACATTGGTATCAGGCTTGTTGGACTAGCTTGTTGGCAAGCGGGCTAAATATTGCTCTGAAGTTAGGTTACATTTTGGCGAGAGAAAATGTAAGTTAGAAGGCTAACTCAGTAAGCTAGCCAATATTATTTTACTTTCGTCTGGTGGTTGCAAAACAGGAGATAAAAAAGAGAAGGCGAAGGCAAGTGAGAGGACGAATAGAGAGAGCAGGTATATTGGTAGACAGGACAAACGTGTTTTCAGTTTGTTTTTTAAAATATATTAAACAGTGAATGCTCCGACTTTGTGTTACTTACTATACGTTTATTAATAAAAACAAATTCATACATTTTCAGTTGATCTAAAAGTGACAGTTTTAGTGTCGAAAAAAGGTTTTTCATTTTACCGAGTTGATACTTTGGTGTAGACAAGCGGTGTCTTCTAAGAGCTTTCCTAAAACATTGATCATGCTATTTATGTCTGGGAAAAACAATGTATATGTTGCTACAGATACTTTGAAAAACTAACTGCCTTTAAATCTCCATATATGTAACTGAAAAGTAAAATATTAAATACGTGTTGATTAAACCGCAAATGTGTCAAACAACTTAGATGAGAGTCAACAATTCTAGGCTTCTGTTTGCCAAAGTACTGCTTGCAATTGAGACTCATAATCAGTGCCAGATAATCACCGCAAGAAAACACATTTAAAAAAAAATAATCTAGCCCATTGGAATTGCTCAGTATTATAGTACATATCTGCTTATTTAGCCTATAAAGTGGTAATAAACAGGCATATTCTCTCGTGAAATACTAGATAGCCAAACCTGATATATATAACGCTCATATAGAACGCACCTTCTCTCAGAGCATGTGGTTTAATGATATCCTCCAGGAGGTATGTAATAAAGTAAAAAAACGGTAAAAAGTCTGGCAGCAAAGTTTCCAGACGTATACCATCAAATTACAGTTAATAACTGTATTACAAAATTACATGTATTAAACTGTAAAAATACAGCCCAAGTTTCACAGTCAAAGTTATATAAAATAACAGTACATTACTGTTGACAAATGATAATTAAACATTCTAAAAACAGATATATTATGTAAAAATACATTGAAACCAACCAAATTTTTTCTTTAATTTCTGTAAAAGAAGGGGATTTATTATTTATTTAATGAAACTTCCTAGTCTATCTACAGTGATTTTATGTAAAAATATCTATTTTCCATGTACAATTATTAATAATGAATGTATAAAAACGCAAATATCTACGGTATTAATGTGTCATTTTACAGAAATTCTCCGTTTACAAATGTTCATTGGACAGTGGAAACACATGCAAAGATCAATAAAATTACAGAAAATATGGCTACAATTATGGCTGATCTATCTAAATTAACGGTATCTATTAGTAATTTTATAAAAAATGTCCAGTCTATTTACAGTGATTTCCCTTTAAATAAAAAAACAACAACGCAATGTAGAAACACAGAATATGTACCTTTAATAAAAATAATATAATTTACATTATTAGTCATTATAGAGAACTGTAATATTAAACAATGTCCATTTGACAATAGATAATACAAAATACCAGACCAATAAAGATATTTTAACATAATTTCTGTAAAAGTAGGGTATTATGCAGTTAAATTATGCAATGTCCCATTATATCTACAGTGTTTTCCAATTATAATATGGGTTTTATAATGTTTAAAACAAGAAAACAATGTACTACTAATAATAATACATTTAATTTCAGGGCACCTTTCAAGACACTCAACATCACCTTAAGTAGATAAGTGAAAATAAAAAATCAAATATAAGTAATTCAGCAGTACAGAAGCAATACAAAAGGGGGTGTATGGTAGGAAACCACAATGGAACATGACTGAAAACACAGGTAAACATGGGGTGAGAGCCGGGCACACAGTACAAGGGAGCATTACAGTGAGTTGGCCAGTTTGAACAAATTACTTTTTACTTGTGACTTGAAATATGATAAAGTGTCAGACCGTAGGATAAGTGGGGGGAGGGAGTTCCAGAGGCTGGGTGCAGAGCAACTGAAAGTCCTGGCACCCATGATGCTGAGGTTGTATGTGAGGGGGGCTGGGGTCAGGAGGCCAGATGATGAGCGCTGAGAACAAGAAGGGGTATAGTCCTGAAGGAGGTCAGATATATATGTGAGGGCCAGATTATGGAGGGCTTTGAAGGTAAGCAGGAGAGTTTTTAAGTTATAGTGCAGTTGGATGAAAGTTGGGGTGATTGGGTCAATGGACCTGGTGCGGGTGATTATATGAGCAGCCCAATTCTGGATTATTTGAGGCCGGTTTAGTAGTTTGGTGGGGAGGCCTGAAAGAACAGCGTTGCATCGATTACTGCGTGAAGATGCAAATGTGTTGTTGAACAGCGTACTTGCGTAGATAGGTCTGTCAATATATGGCAGGGGAGCTTTCTTTAAAAATTTGCAGTAAATGGAGTCCAGTTCTTCAGCTTCTTACAGGGAAACAAATGTCCATAAAATTACTCCATATGGCTCATGTAGTGTGATCCAAGTCTTCTGACACCATGCAATCGCTCTGTGAGTATGAAAAAAAAACAGTTTTATTAACTCATTCATGAATATCAAGTTGATTTGCCAGGTAACATTACTTCTATAAACTGTCGATAAAATAACTGCCAACAATGTTCTATGTATAAAATTATTCCTGATTGCATTTTCACGTGTTTGTTTAAATATTTCTCCAAGATGAGGAAACTAGTTGGGTAACGTTACTTTGTTTTTAGCTATAGTATTGGGAGTCGGGATGTGCGTGATTAACCAACTAGTCAGTTAAACGTTGCTGCCCTTGCTAGTCGGCACCAGACATACTTTTTGGTTTAAGTTTATAATATATATATATATATATATATATATATATATATATATATATATATATATATATATATATATATTAAGGTACTCATTTAAATAACATATTCACATAATGTGCACTGAAATGTTGTGTCTGACATAGTCAAAAGTTGCTATTTAAAAAATTTACATCCGTTATAAATGTTAACCATGCTAGATAAAAAAAGTACGTAATGTCTTGTGTAGGGGACTTTTGGACACCGTATCAAAACAACGTAGCATTCAAAATATACTGAGCGTAAATTGAAGAATCGTGGAGGGGTTAACAGCGGCTAATATAAGATATAGCCTACTTTTGTATGTTTATGTATTGCAGTTCATTAGTATACATTAAAGGGATTTTATATATTGAATTGACTATTTGTTCGTCATGGTTTAGCTTGTTTTTTGGGGAATCCCCCCAAAAAGTTTGGGGGGGTGGAATTTTTTGGAGTCTTTTCTTCATTTTAGACTAGTCGACTAGTCTACATTTAAACTTCCATTTAACCGTCAGGGAAATTAGTCGTTATGAACATCCCAAATTAGGAGGAACTCAATGTTCTTAACTATGCCCCGTGGTAAGAAAATAAGAGCCTTCTAGTTCTAAAATAGGTCACATTAGTTGTGGCCAGGGTTGCGTCGATTTCCAGTTTAACCGTTAACCCCGTTGTGAATTTCCAAACTGTGAACTGCAATGCAAAAAATGAAGCGCCTCAGCTGAAAGTCACTGGATGAGAAACAATGACAGCATGTGAGGTTGACTTGTGTAATTCCTTATTTTGATGGTGGAGTGTAACAGACATTTGAGATGACACATGCAAGTACTTAAGCTTCAGTTGTAAGAAAAGAGCGAAAAAAAATGGTTAACGCGAACAATGTTATATTCATGGTGAAAAATCTGACCTAGATGCAGCTAGCCTTTGTCTATTACCAGGCTCTGAGTAAGCTTTAATGTTTATTTACAATTGATTTACCTTCTATTTATAGCCTATTCTTTATTTACTCTGCAAAATGTTCTTAATTTGTTGAGAATCTTTTAGCCTATAGGGCAGTTCATAGCATGACCAACAGCTTTGCATCTAGTTACTGAATCTTAATTTTTCTAATTGTAAATAAATGCTTTATTAACATACTGTGTTTTATTTTACAAATGTCTCGAGGGTTTTAAAATAATTTCAGTGCAAAACTATTTTTTTGGTTTAAATTATGTCTATTATGTTGTCTATCACCTTAATTGCTGCCTCCTTGTATAACACGTAAAATATCAATTAAGACGTTTTAATACTTTTTAAGGGTCTTAGTTTTCACTAAATAGATTTATTACCTTTTAATACTTTTTAAGAACCTGCGTACACCCTGAGTTAGCCACTGCACTATTTGACTTGATTGGTTTATGCAGCAACAGCGCAGTTTCGCCCTCAGTTTGTCAGTTGATATCAAGTACAGACAGCTGGAAATTGTAGCCCTCTCTAGTTAATATTATTCTTATTCTTATTATACCCACATTTTCCACCACAATTTTCAATTTGTACAGAATGTGTTACATAAAGATTTTTTATACCTAATATTACTAATTAGGTTATGTCGGTAATAGATATCCCAATACAGTGAAAAGGATGTTATATCCATTTCTACTAACCAAATCTTTGATCGTCAGAACGTCCTTGATTCTTTGACCCTGTCCCTTTCACTCCGTCATTGCTTTTAAAGATCTGCATCAGCTTGTCTGAGAAGTGGTCCAGCTGTGACATGCACCCTGATTGCAGTGGATTGGTAGTGATCTCTGCATTCATCTGAAATATATGAATAACAAATAATAAACAGCTAACCACCTTGTTATAATTAATAGTTTTAAAGGTGCAGTATGTAGTTCTAGAGAATTGGGGGAAAAATGGCAAGAATTTGAATCCCAACACTCAAAGAGGCCAATCTCCTGAGTCTTTGGTCCCTTCTATCCCTCAACAAGGTCATAAAACCTTAACATACCTTTTGGGTCTGGACAGAGGACCCCCTGGAATGCCAGGAAAGGAGGGCTAAGCCCCTTCCCTCTTTCAAGGGATAGAATTCTACAAGAGAGCCAATTTATCTCTGTCCTAACAACCAAACTTGAATTTTCCAAGGGCCAAGATTGGTTGTTTAACGGAATAACTAAACAATAATAGAACAAGGACATTGACAATGATGGGAATTGAAGTATAATATTATGTTTATAATTGCATGAGTTTATTGAATGTATAAGTATGTTTTTGTTTTAGAAGATAACTCTTCTTTTCCAGCTAGTATACATACTGTTTGGTACTAAAACATTCGTAACAAGGAGACATAGACTTTGCATAACTTTATAGAACATTTACAAGTTTGATAATAGAAACACATGGATTAGTCAAAGCTCTATATATTCCATGTGGTCACCTTATCGGCCAGCCCCCCAAACCTGTGTCAAGGGACACACCCCCTTTGACCGTTTGATAAAAGCAGACTCAACAGAACATGGCGATTAACCTAACTTGGAGAGGGAAAGATAATGCTTGTCAAGATCAGAAATGATTGCGCAACCCATTCAACCATGCGGTCTGTTTTCCATCAAGAACATTGGAATATCTGCTACTTAGAACGCCTTTCCAAGCACAATCTTTGCTCATTAAACCATCAACGGACTTTGAATTCCCCGCTGCAAGGCAGCATACCCCTCATCACAGAGTAACTTCCGCTATCTTCATAAATTGCATTTGGTGCTTAGCTGATAGAAATTAGCTTCCTCATACTGCTTTGTTTAGAGATCCATACACACGTTTCATACCTGACCTGCTTACATTCCTAGATCACTATCATTTATTCATTGTGTATCTGTACATAGCTTGCCTAGATTTAGAAATAAATGTCATTGTTTGTTGAAACTCCTTCACACAACTAAAGAATTTACTACTTCAGAAATTAGACTGAAACGTTTAACTTTCATATTCGCGTTAATATTGACCTAATATTAATTTAATAAAGTTAATATAAAGATTAGACCTGGTTTCCCATCAAGCCATGCAATAGGCTAAAGTCCTTGGGTGGTGCCCCCTTTATTATTTAATATGACTCTAAATCAAGTTGATGGATTATAAAATTAATTTATGAATATGTTAATAATCTGTAAATATTGATAGAGCGTTTATTAAATACCTGTACACATATCAAAAAGTAGTACGACCCAGTTCCCCTACACGAGTATATACAAATCCAGCGTATGCATGTAAACGAATAATGCCTTTTTGACATAAATCTGGCACGATACTTTCAAACGTTCTAAAACTGCACTTGGCGATTTGACAAGCAAAGTCTTTTGCGATGACAAGCAACGACTTCAGCCGCCTTGCAACCAGTTCACACCGCTGCTACTTTTGTCTGCCAAGCGAATTGTAACAAGTTTGTTTGGAGGGTGACGCTGTAAGCAGGTTTTTTACCTAGGAGTGTGCACGCGAGGTGATTGACAGGCAAGTAGCCCTTACTCCTTGCAAAAATTCCTGATTGGTTGGGGATAGGCGGGCGTCGATAGATTTTTTAAAAGCTGAATACAGGGCCGAGGGCACTCATATATTGCGCACCTGCTCTCTGAGCATTTGGTTTAAAGATATCCTCCAGGAGGTATGTAGTAAACGTAAGAAAATACATAAAAAATTTAATTTATTGCTAGAAATTCAAACTTACATAATGCACCTTTAATAATGAGTAATTAATAGTAATTACTACCATATAGGCATGCAGGATGATTGGCAAACTCAAATTGAGATTGTGCAGCCATTAATCATCATGGACAATAAAACAAAAAAATGGAAACACATACGAACATACACATTTACTTACTTCACTCTGCTGGACCAGGGCAGGCCATGTGTTTTTGAACTCCCAAACCACACATGGCACTGGACCGTAGACACTTCTTCTAGCTTTGAAGTTTGCTCGCGCACAGGCAATCTGTGTATTGACATGGATAGCAATTACTATTCCTAAAATGTCCATGAGTCTGCCTAAATGTTGCAGCAACCAATACCTGCTAGCTTGCATTTTTTACACTGCCACATTCACTATCCCGAACAGGAGAACAGAGAATTAGCACATATCTATAGCAGAGTATAGCGGCCTGTATTCAAATGAAAAGTCAAACTCGAAAATGACAAAGCAATGAAGAAACATGATTATCAATGTTGCATTGTGTTTTACATAGATTTCAGTCACAAATAATGCAATTACAACTAGGAAATGAAATGTCAAAGTGAACATTGATTTGTCATATTGAGCATTTACTTTTGTGGCAAGGTTATTGCGTACAGGCCATGTAAAGCTAAATTACGCACACATAACTTGAAATCAAAATTGCAATCACATTATTGCGTTCTCATTTTCGAGTTTGACTTTTGATTTGAATATTGGCAACTAAACGCTTACATACATGTCACATTGCACATAGGACAATGATACAGATCAGTAAAGTAGCCTATTACTTACTATCACTAGGAGGTTGCCAGAAGTAGCTTGGTAATGCTGATCAAACTGCAATAGATGAGATAAACATATTAGTGTGAGTACAAGTGGTAGAATACTGGGAAGTTCAGCTACAGGTCAAAATTGCATTAGAGCACTTGCTAATGAAAACAAATAAAATCTTAACATTTATAATGGATCTTGCAATAATTTTACAAGCAAAACTGAAAACTACAGGCTTAATCTCAATTTCCATACTATATGATACTTGGTGGGAATGAACCACAATATTAAAACATTATAAATCTGCCTAAATACCACACATAGAGTGCTCGGCTAGCTACCCATCTGTTAACGTTTTCCTAGATCCATTTTGTGTAACGAACGAGAGAGATGCCTTAGAGAATGGCGGTAGATTCAAAATCTACCGCCATTTTTTTATAGCTATAAGCTTAGCTACCTAGGTATCAATATAAATCAATGTTAAACTTACTGTTCACGACACTTAACATAACGTAACATTAACTGTCATAACTTCAGTCGCAAGTAACTCAATATAACACTATACACCCTACGTTTATTAGCCTATAGGCAAGCTAACCCCAATTCTTAGCTAGTTTCTATCTAGCTAACATTTCTAGCCATGGCAATCCTGCTGTTGCTGCAGTCCACTAACTCAATAAAGCAACGGTTAGAAAGAGTTTTGGTTCAAACTAATTTAAGACACCACCCACATCTTCATTAAAGTATTACAACAGATACTAACCTTGTGCCTTGTGCTTCTTCGGCGGGACGCACTGTTATACTAGTCTGTACTTCGGGGATGCACTGCTTAGCTGTGCTTCTTCCACTCAACTGTTGCGCGCGGTAGGAAGTTAGGAACTCCATGGAGTCGTTTCAAAATAAAAGCCCTTCTCATCATAACATCAAATAAGACAATTCATAGGCTAATCTTAAAAAATTAAATATATAGCTTACGTTATAAAGCAATACAAATACTGTTCATCTGGGTTATATATTCTCTAAGCCTAGGGCTAAAACAAAATGTGTTATTTACAAATATTGTTGAGCATTTTCAACAACAGATTTGCATTCAAATTTCTTCAAATGTGTGCATTTATCTTACCATAATTAAAATGATCTTTGATTGTGTTCTGCATCCACAAATTAAATTAAATTAAATTGAATTTAATTTAATTTAATTTAATTTAATTTAATTTCATTTCATTTCATTTAATTGTATAGTCAAACCAAGTTATAGAAGTGTAAGGAGAGATAGGCTGCATATTATAGGAGTGTGAAGCAGATGTGCCTGGCCCTCTCACACAGCTCTTTTGAAACAACAGTTTATATGCATTCATTCGCAACGTCAACTCGTACAAGCATTCCAGCTATTACAACTTATTAATTATGGGATGATCTTTTTGGTGTTTGCTAGTGTGCTGCACAAATACCATTGCTGGATAAATATACACTGCTCACTGTCAGACATTACGCTGATGTATTGGGTTCTGGGTTCCTCCAGGAACTGCCTCGACGATGAGTGTGTAGGCAGTTCTTGGATGATGACGGCATTGATTACATTGACTGGCCCTCACGTTCCCTAGACCTGAATCCATTTGAACACCTCTGGGACGTTATGTATTGGCACATCCGACACCGCCAAGTAGAACCACAGACTGTCCAGGAGCTCACTTATGTCTAGGTCCAGGTCTGGGAGGAGATCCCCCAGGACACCATCCGCCGTCTCATCAGGAACATGCCCAGACATTGTTGGGAGTGCATACAGGCATCTGAGGGCCATACACACTACTGAGCCACATTGAGTTGTCCTGATAAAATTTACGCAAGTTGGATCAGCCTGTGCTTTGGATTTTTCACTTTGAATTTCGGTGTGATTTTGAGTCCAGCCCTCAATGGGTTGATGATTGTGGTTTCCATTGACCATTCTTGTGTCATTTTGCTCTCAACGAATTACGCAATGTATATCAATAAAGATGTTCAACTTGAATATTTTGTTCATTGAGATCCACTGTGTGATTTAAGTGTTAACTTCATTTTTTTGAGCAGTGTAATATTCATCCATCCATCCATTCATTCTCGGCCACTTATCCATGGCCGGGTTGCAGTGGCAGCAGGCTAAGCAGGGTAGTCCAGACGTCCTTCTTCCCAACAATGTTTTCCAGCTCCTCCTTGGGGATCCTGAGGCGTTCCCAGGCCAGACCAGATATATAATCTTTCCAGTGCGTTCTGGGTCTACCCCGGTATCTCCTACCAGTAGGGCATCCTAATCAGATGCCCGAACCACCTCATCTAGCTCCTTTTGACACGAAGGAGCACAAGCTCTACTCCCTCCGGATGGCCGAGCTCCTTACCCTATCTCTAAGGCTGAGCTCAGCCACCCTACGGAGGAAACTCATTTCAGCTGCTTGTATTCGTGACCTCATTCTTTCGGTCACTACCCAAAGCTCATTATCATAGATGAGTGTTGGAACGTAGACCGACTGGTAAATAGCGAGTTTTGCCTTTCAGCTCTGCTGCTTCTTCACCACGACAATCCAGTACAACACACGCCTGCTGACGCTGCACCAATCCGACTGTCAATCTTACGCTCCATTTTACCCTTACTCGTGAACAAGACCCCGAGATACTTGAACTCCCTCGCTTGGGGCAGCAACTCACTCCCAACCCGGAGAGAGCACTCCACCGTTTTCCGGCAGAGAACCATGGCCTCAGACTTGGAGGTGCTGACTCTCATCCCGACCGCTTCACACTCAGCTGCAAACCGCTCCAGTGCATGCTGAAGGTCACAGTCTGAAGAAGCCAACAGAACCACATCCTCTGCAAAAAGCAGAGATGCAATTCTGAGGTCCCCAAACTGGACACACTCCTCCCCCCGGCTACGTCTTGAGATTCTATCCATGAAAATCACAAACAGAACCGGTGACAAGGGGCAGCCCTGGCGGAGTCCAACACCCACTGAAAAGGTATTTGACTTTGTGCCGAGTATACGGACACAACTCTCACTCCGATTATATAGGGACCGAATGGCTCATAGCAACGGCCCCGGTACCCCATACTCCTGCAGTACCCCCACAGGACTCCCCGGGGGACACGGTCGTAGGCCTTCTCCAAGTCCACAAAACACATGTAGACTGGATGGGCAAACTCCCATGCCCCCCCAAACAGCCCCGCAAGGGTAAAGAGTTGGTCCACTGTTCCACGACCAGGACGGAATCCGCATTGCTCCTCCTGGATCTGAGGTTCGACAATCTGTCGGAGTCTTCTTTCCAACACCCTGGCATAAGCTTTCCCAGGTAGGCTGAGAAGTGTGATACCCCCATAATTGGAGCATACCCTCCGGTCCCATTTTTTTAAAATGGGAACCACCACCCCGGTCTGCCATTCCAAAGCTCCTAGCAGCCGCTTCCACAATGGAGGTTTTGAACACGGTCCACTCGGAATCAATGCTCCCAACCTCCCCCGGGATGCACGAGAAGTTCTTCCGGAGGTGGGAGTTAAAGACCTTCCGGACAGGGTCCTCAACCAGACGTTCCCAATTCACCCTCACTACACGTTTGGGTTTACCGGGTCTGTCCGGCAGCCTCCCCCGCCATCTAATCCAACTCACCACCAGGTGGTGATCAGTTGACAGCTCAGCTCCTCTCTTTAACCGAGTATCCAAGACATACGGCCACAGGTCTGATGATACGACCACAAAGTCGATCATCGATCTGCGGCCTAGGGTGCTCTGGTACCAGGTACACTTATGAACCTCCCTATGCTCGAACATGGTGTTCGTTACGGTCAATCCATGCCTAGCACAGAAGTCCAACAACAAAGCATCACTCTGGTTTAGATCGGGCAGGCCGTTCCTCACAATCACCCTCTCCAGGTTTCTCCATCGTTACCCACATGGGCGTTGAAGTCCACCAGCAGAACTATAGAATCACTAGATGGTACCCTTTCCAGGACACCACCCAGCGACTCCAAGAAGGCCGGATACTCCGAACTGCCATTTGGTGCATAAGCACAAACAACAGTCAGAGCTTTCCTCCCAGCGACTCGCAGTCGCAAAGAGGTGATCCTCTCGTTCACCGGGGAAAACTCCAATACAGCAGCGCCCAGCCGTCTGTCTTGTGTTTGTCCTTATTAATTCATTGTTTAATGTTACGTGCCCTCAAGGTTTCGTTTTTTCATTCTGTCCATTGAAGACCACTTCCACCATTTGCCTGCGCTTGGGTCTACTACTTTTTGCCGAGCCTATGAGACAGTTCGTTTTTGGGTGACTGGGGCAAACAATCAGTCACTCAGATAGTCTGGCAGTCAAGTAGTCAGCAGGTAAGATGGGATTCAGAGTACTCAGGTGGTCAAAACAGCAGGCCTCGTCATATCTGACCTTGGCAGGTGGGGGAGGTGACAGCGAGAACTATATGGCAGATCAGATTGTTAAAACCGTCAGGCCTTACATTGACCCTGACCCAGCGCGAGTATTGAATGGTGTGATCAACTTTGAGTTGGCCTGCAGCTGGTCATGTGATCGGGTGGGTGACTGACCCTGTGCTTTGCTGGACTATCTCTTACTCAACAATGGATAAGGATGGTCACTATCTGTTACTCAAATGCTGGACACAGCCTTGATCAGATAGCAGGACCACAATTGCCTAACTGAAAGGATGTTCCATCTTCTTGCTCATTCACTAAACAATAAAGTTGTATAAACATAATTAGACAAGAACGCTGCTTTTACAGGTGAATATCCTGAAAAAATATTCAGCAACACAACTATTTTCTGTATTAATGTATGTAGTGTCATGGGTGTTCTTGTTACTGGGGGAGGGGTGGGTGAGGGAAACCAATTCAAATGTATCTTTTTCAAACTGCCATTTAACTTCACTCCCTCCCCCAAGACCACACAATATGCAGCCTTTGTGAATCCAGCCTTTCAAAAAGTTCTAATAGATTCCGGTAAATCTTTAAGAACTAAAGATCTAAAGATAGTAAATAACCCCTTCTTTGAACGTTTGTAATAACAAGCAATCAGATTAAGAATGCAATTCTCTCTTTTAAGCAGCTAGTTTAGGTAACAAGTTCTGTGCACAGCCACAGGACGGGACTAAGCTACGTGAGCGTGAGCGCCAAATCAACGTTCGTTGTTTGATGTTGTACCTCTCCCTTCATCATTCAGGAACAGACTGCGAACTCCATCTACATTGACCTCGACCGAGCTCAGTCACAGTTTTAAGCTGAACATTTAAATAAAAAGAATATATGTAATTTTACATGAATTTCCACATTATCGAAAACAGCTCAAAATCTGTAAAATATTACTTGACATTGTGTGTAAAATTACATCTGACATCTGTACAAATACCATACATTGCCATTAAAAAAAAAAGATATCAATGTAATCTTGAATTATAGTTAATATCCTGTATTTTAAAGGGTAAACATTTTAATTACTGTAAAGTTCTGTAAATTCAAAGGCATTTAATTGTTTTCTGAAAAAATTGGGATAATCTGTAAACAAATACAGAACATTTTTTTTTACAGTGTAGCTTCATGTAAAATTATTATGGTGATTGGCATTTTTCTGTGTTCTAGAAATACTGCGTTCTATTGGCCGCCTTACAACTGGATAGGTGAGCCGTTCGCACAAGACACGTTCCAAAAACCCCTGTCAACAAACAGGGTCTGTAGTGCAGTCCTCTTGTGCTGCGGGGCAGATGCTGCGCTAGGACGGTCAGTCCAATTACTGCAACGCATTACATTCGCATTTGCTCAGGGAAATGCATTCTCTGGTTTTAAATGTTGCTCAGTCTATTATTTGTAAGGGATTGGTACTGCCGAATCAAGTTTTAAAATGCACAAAAGGTCCAAAATGTTTAGTTGGATTTTAACTGTAAGGTAAAGGGTATATATCCTTTGTGTGTGGTACCTTTGCTGTCTGGAGCGGTTTATAAAGAACAGTACCAATATCTGAAATGGTAAATCAGTCAGGCCATTGTTTTCAAAGCATGTTTTACTTAAATATAGGTTAAACTGTGACAGACTAGACCATTATTTTGTTATGTACTGAAAATTTAAAAATATTTTTACAAAATACCATTATTATGTTTGATCTTTGACAGCTCAAAAAGTACATAAGAAAGCAAGGTCACCTTACAGCATTAACAACCATCGTGATATTATGTGCCATTTGAAGATGCAACAAAAAACACTGACAGCCACAGTAGCCCTTAGCAGCATTGTTGCTTTCCTTTTCTGCACAAATACTTAAGGTAATACAAATGAAGATATTTAAAGACATCTGCCGTTTCCAGGCAAGACAGAAATCATGCACACAAGCGTATTGCCGGTGCAGAATTTGTGGGTGTTGTGGGGGTGTACTTTCAAGGGGTCAAACACAACTGTTTGGAAACATATGTTGCCATGGAGACATGGGCAAAACACAGAACAATGACCAATCACACTCACAAGGATGTGCTGGCTTGTTTACCACATGGTAGGTAGGATGTGAAAGATCCAAATATGCTTACTGTAAAAGTGTACTTCTCACTATTTAGCTGGAGGCTTCATAAGCATATCACCTTTAAAGAAAAACCAACACAGCTGATTACTTATCTCTGCTACCTCTCTACCTGTGGGAAATGCATAACAATTCAGAAATGTGTTATACTGCACATTACACAGTCAGCCAACTAAAAACCAAATGCATATCTAAACAAATAGTAAAATTAACAAAACTCAGAAAACACTTGTCAACTTGTAATTAGTTTAAGGGCAGCAGTCCATTTAATTTTCAGAATGATCAACTTTTAGAAAATAAGACTTACTAAGATTGACCTTTGACTATGCATTAGTTTGCAAGTGTTTTGCTTTTTACATCTGGACCTGGCTTGACACATCATAATTTATATAGTGTCATCCTGTAAACCTGAGCCTAATGCAACTATGGTGTTCTAGCAGAGATATAGAAATGCTGCATTGGTTAAACAATTGATTTTTTAAAAATCTGCAGGACTCCAACTGGAACAGACAAGTGAGAAAAGATACCTGCTCACGCTTGTTACAAATTCAATGACCATATTCAGCACGTCTTTGTAGATTTGCCCCTTCATACTTAATCCAGAATCAGGGCCATATCTAGGGATGATGGATGGCATTTTCTGACAGTCTTGTCAGGTAGATCTGGATCATCTGAAACATCATAAGGCAGGAGGATGCACAGTGTGAAATGTGAAAACACCTCCTTGCCATAGATGGTGATGGAGAAATGGATGGGGCCATGGCTTAGGGGAATTCAGATCATAGACCTGAGTCAAAGAAGGAAAGAAGGCATATAAAAGATGGATGAGGAGTGAATATTTACAGTATCATGAGGTTGGTGGCTTTATACAATCCATAGTGGCTTCATTTGTTAATTATTTTCTTCCTGTTTTCACCTCTTTTCCTGTTAGTTCAAAATAGCAATTGCTGTCTCCCAGAAAGAGCCTTATAAATCTGTTTGCTTCATCCACTGTGATGTCTACCTTGCTGAATTGAGTTTTGATTGAACAGGCCACAATCAGAGTGGAGCTGAATGACATGGGCATATGACTGTGAGTATGGCTGTCAGGTTAATTTATATCTCGGTTGATCGATCGTAGCCAACTACTGGATGGAGCCAACTTTATTTCCTGTGGAATTAAAGGTGATGAGTTTGAGGGAAAGTGACCTTTTCAATCATAGACACACAATGTAACTCCTTCAAAAGCAAAATCAAGCCTTGGTTTAAGTATAAAGTATAGGTCTATGACTATAATATAAATATTACTCGCATACGGTACTAATGTGGTACTAAATGTGGTAATATTAAAATGGCAATAATGATGTAGCTAAGGCTTTCTGTAACTGTAGAAGCATTGCGAAAAATAATCTGCTTGAAATGCATATAGCGGAGGGCTTTTGATTTAGCACCTGACCTTATGGGTGTTCTGACAGTTCCTGCCTCGAGGATATTGCCAGGCTCAGTTTGATATCAGCTGTGATAATTTGAACATTCTCTGCGTTGAAAGAGGAGAAAAATAGAGCGAGATCAATGATTCCTTTAAATCCCACCTGAATGACTTTACACCAACACAGAGAATAACATTTCAGCGTACATCTGTCATGCTTAAGGAGCACACTTCCTTAAATAACTGCACACATAATAAAAATAATAATAATAATAACAATAATAATTAATTGGATTTAGTTTTTAACGCTTTTCTCAAGACTCAAAGCGCTTTACAAAGTGGTCAACAATCACGTATACACTGTGAAAAAAATCCCTTAAAGGGCCCATAATGTAGACAATCATACATTTTTGTGTGCTTCCTTGGTGTCTATGAAGCACATTAAAAAGTATTTGAAAAAATTTTTTTTTTATTATATTTTAAATCATTATTCTAAGGTTCCTCTTTCTCCCTTTCCAACTCACATGCCGTTTTCAGTGGTGAATGCGAGTTTACACCAATTGCTCATTAACATTCATCAGCTGAGTTATCTTATTGGCTAGGGATAGTAACATTCGGCGGTTGTCATGGCTGAAGACGGAGTAGCTGAGTCCGTGATTGGCCTATTAGATTGACTTGGATTTTCTACGTCACAAATCAGTGAAATTCAGAACAGCTTGTAAAATAGGGTAGACAGAGATGTTGTCAGAGGTAAAACAAAGAACATGCACAAGGCACAGATTAACTTTTTCATGTTGTTGGTAGAATCCCTATAAGTGATAAACAATGCTAGACAAAGAAATAGTCCAAATCTTACATTACGGTCCCTTTAAATAAGGGTTAAATGACTGGCAGCAATGGCTGCCAAACAAAAACCATAAAATGAAAGTAAAATATCCAAATACAAATAAAGTGCAAAAACAATACATTGACAGAAATGATAATTAAAGGTTTTGCCAAGATATACTGTTATTTTATAGATATGTCTTAACTTATTATGATCAAACACCTTCAATAAATAGACGGCACTAAACATTCATAAGAGAAACTGTTATTTTAAAGATATGTGCAAAATCATTACGATCTAACACTTTCCATAAAGTGATGGCACTAAAAGGTCTACAAAGAACCACTGTAATTCATTGTCAAAACTTTGAATCTCAACCCATTTTACAGATAGCAATTAGAACAGTCTTGCAACCAAACAGGTCCATGGTGCTCAAACAACTTCAAATTGTTGCAATTTCAAAACAGAGCAAACTAATGGGAAAATGTTGTTTTTACAGTGTACCTCCACTTTTATTTTTGTGTGTGTTTTGAGTGTGACTTTTTATAGGATTTTTCTTAAGAACAAATTTAGGAAAAGAAAAAAAAAGATACTGGTAAACGAGGCCCAATGATTAAAGAGTGCACCCTAAACAACGCGTTTCTTATTATCCAAATAGCAATTCAAATTTCCCTAACATGCCAAATATGTTTCTTTCATGGCATTCAAGAAGCCTACAACTAAGGTTGCATGTGAATTTGACTCTCTTAGAGATAATAGACGGAGAAAATGGGAGCACACTTATCTCTCTTGCAGAGAATGAAGATGGAACCTTATCTTTAGGTGGCTTATGCGTGTGCCACGTGGTAGAAGAGAGAGAGCAAGGATATCTGTTGGAGATTTCAAGTGTGAATAGAAATCTGTTAAAATCAGAACTGTGTGTCTCTGGTTTTGCAAATGACCAACCAAGATGTGTAATGGTGTTATTGTTTATTTTTCCCCTATTGAAATGTAGACAGTTAATGCGTATTGTGATTTACACAAAAGATATAATGCTGTAGACTAGCCCGTAACTGCTCACTAACATTATTGGACATTTTCCATTTTGAAAATAAAAGTAAATTTTGTGTTTTTTGTCTCCGACCACTCTGAATGTGTATAATGCTGGTATAAGACAAGCAGCATTAGAACTATTGTGACTACCTAAAAGTGTGGCCTTTTTACTATTTTATCTGAGAGAGACCATCTGGGCTTTTCAATGAGATTCTGTCGGAGAGCGTCTCTGTAAGTAAACAGACTGCCAGGACCCCAGGTGGATACTGAGGTATTGTTGTTATCGTATATACAAAGCAGGGTCTATAAAGCCAGGAGATAAATGTATCTAGAGGCTCTCAATATTTCAAGGTATCCTACCAGATATTTGGAGGGAAAATGCAGAGTGAAAAATAGCTTCAGCAAATGTAATTTTGCTCAACTTTATAAATAGTGTGTCACATTGTAATCCGTTGTAATACCATATAGCCAATGTGGCCGAGTGAATGCAGCAGGGTGCTCTATAATAATAATAATAATAATAGTTATTCAGTTGGATTCAGTTTTAAGCGCTTTTCTCTGCACTGTAAGTGCTTTGCGAATTGTTTGCAAACTAGGTACACACAGGGTGCGATTTGTCAAATTTCCTAGGGGGGGGGGGGTGTCATTAAGCCATTTTCTTTACCTTTTAAAGTATATTTTCATTGCTGTTGATATATACAAATATATACACCTGGTCACATATTTTACCATCCCCCTATTCACTTTTAACAACTCGACTACTGCGTAGACCTACAAGTATGTATGGCATTAAACCAGTCAAAATAGGTCCTGAAGTTGGTTTAATTTGTTATTTATGTTTACGGATTTATATGTTTACGGATTGGCAAATTAGTCAGTTAGTTGGAAGCTAAATTATTAAACCGTATTATTGTACAGTACACAATTAGCTGTGGCAGCTCACTTACATCAGTCCTTCTAGCCATGCTGCTATTTTAGTGGAACAGATTAAACTAAATCATACTCAGATAACCATGTAATAAATATGTTTGTCTATAATTAAAGACATGCCCTAATTGAACAACCAATAACTGAATAAGTTAAGTGTCATATGAAAGTGTGCAGTATTATTTGAAAGCTAATACCTCGTAGTTTATTAAAGACCCCCTCCAGTGAAAATCAAGGTTTTAACGTTTAACATGTC
Source organism: Galaxias olidus (assembly GCA_026901105.3). Lineage (NCBI taxonomy): Eukaryota > Metazoa > Chordata > Actinopteri > Galaxiiformes > Galaxiidae > Galaxias > Galaxias olidus. The sequence continues at coordinate 106,601 of JAPMUY010001716.1, read as the reverse complement.
CTTATGGTGTTTTTCATATGCTACAAGACATTTCAAGAGCAAAATAAGCAGCCAACGCCATGGCTAAGCATTTCTGCTTTGAAACTACAGTGCAACCAAGGACAGTCTCAAACGGGCGAGTTCAGCGAAGCCAGATTTGTGACGTTACAATTTTTTTAAGTAACCATTTTATACCAACCACCGTGATTCATGAGACTTGGTAGCAAGTATGCACGGCGGCACAGGAGGGGTTCGGGGGTAGGGCGGGTATTCGAAGAGAGGGGGGCTGGGTGACTCAGATTCATGCATTTTTAACGAGGCAGAAGGAAGGAGAAGATAAAAATTTCAGGATTTTAACAAGGTAATTTAAAGTATGTTGCAGAAAAAAACATAACAGACATGATTTATACATTTAAGCAGAATATTTTTAATGTTTTATAAAATGACTGGAGGGGGACTTTCAGGTGTGCTGATTTGTTGTGTTGGGACAATTGCACGTATGTCAGTGTCAAATTTCTTTATAAAGGACACTTAAAAACAAAAGTTGACCAAAGTGCTGTACAATCAAGATAGTAAAAGTAAATGCAATAAAACAACACAATAAAGCACACAAACTAATATTCATATAAAATATACACTAGTGTTCATCATATTTTAATTCATCTTTAAAATGTAGTACATCAATAATTTCCAATGTCAGATATTTGAACTTGGATATTCATTGAACAAGGTGTCTCTCAAGTCTGGGCAAAATTTGAATGCAAGTGTCCCCAAATGCAAATTTACCTGCTTAAAACTAAACCAAAATCTGTGTGCATTTCAAGCTGTCTCGCCGTGCATGGGATGGTGGCGCACACAAATTTTACTAAACTAATCTAGCAATCCATCCAATGAGAATGTCATTAGTCACAGATCTTTTTTAGGTTTAACCCAAGTTGGGTGTCTAGTTGTGTCTCACACGTAGCATAAAGCATGAATCGTATATTATAATAGCTAGCTAGTTAAAAAATAAAGAAAGCGCTAGGAACTTGCCAGGCCAATATCAGTCAGATTACTTTAGGATAGGATTTGTTTTCAATAGCGAGACGAAATCCAAACAAGCACTCCAACTATCTTAGTGCGGTCTCAATGTTCCTTGATTTTACAAAGACAAAGTTAGTTCTCTGGGGGCAGGCACGCGCGCTAAGAGGGCAGTGTTTACAGCCAATCCAATTTACACAGTCAAACTTCATAATCTGCCTCCAGTTAAACGTGACCAAAAAAAAAACATGGAATTGTGTCGTGCTTTGGATGATTTTATATATTGTTATTGTTTGAGCAAAAAATTAGACAGACTATATTTGCAATTTTTAAATCATACCTAAAAATGTAACTAACTAAATCACTATTGATCATTTTTGATCACGATTGATGATTATCCGCGCCTGGGATGGACATTTACATTGCCAGGAACCCCCCTCTATCAATCACAACAATCAGCCTGGGTGATACTATGGCTGCCAATTTGCGCCAACCTTGCTCACCCAACATATTGCAACAGACGTTTTGCACACAGACACAGACAGACTGACTCCAGTTCTATTGGCAGTGCCTAGTCAGGTCACTGATAGTATTAACCCATTTTATTTTGTAACTCTGACAAAAAGAAGCATTGCCATCACATTATACATACCAGGAGACATATTTCCTGTCATAATGTTTGCTTGACTTCTTCTCCAAACAAAAATATTTATCATAAAATGCCAGCTGGGTATTTTTGGCCTGAGGCTTTGCAATCTATCATTGTTTTGACACTCAAAACAAATCAGTAGTTTTTCCAAGTCCTATTCTGAACGATTTGCTCTTACCAAGGTAAGCCTTGGAAGTAAATGAAGAATTTGAAAACAATAAGGTATTCATAAAGAGACAAGAACACATTCAAATCAGACAAACATTTAGCTGGGAATGTTGGATTATTTAAACCCACCATCTAATTGGATTTTAATATTTAAAAAAAGAACGCTTTGAACGTATTGAAATTTCAATTATGTAAAGTGCAGCTACCTGCAAATTATTCTCCAAACTCATCACAAACTGTGAGAGTAATCAATGGTGTACAAATGTAGAGGCATGCCTTTCATGCTGCATGTGACAGGCATGCTTTGTGTAAAATACATTTTAAACCATAATCAAAATGGAAATTATTACAAAGGATAGGCAAAATATAAAACTTGTGCAAAGTGCAAAAATCTGTTCTGTGATCCAAATTGTAAAAGCACTTAAAAGAAAGTTAACATTCATGCCTTTTGTCCATATGTCTCAATAAAAAAACAGTTCTAAAACAGTTATATTCAAATAATATCCTATATTCCTCTAATTTGCGTTACACCTAACCTGTGTTGCTTTTTTATGTGCTGCCTTTCATTTCGACAAAAAGAGAACATAACATATACATAATCTATTTGTTTGCCAATGTAGTTAATTGTCAAACTGATTTATTCTCTAACAAATGTAGCACATCAGCTGTGTACTATATAATTCAGCTGCTAAACCATTTCACTGGCATAGTTTTTAGTGAGTCATTTGACTTTCATCTTGACAGGTAGGAAATAACAGATAGCTGTCCGGTGATCCACTTTGAATATAAATGAGGGCACTCAGATCACCATGAAGGAGGAAAGGACTGAATGAAAAAAAAAACATAAAAGTTTTAGAAGTAGCTGGCTCAGATCATTTTGGATAAATTGTACTTCTATATGCTCATGTGGTTCAGGGACTTCTTAGGCAAGCACAAAAACGCTTGCCTTGCACCTATTGGCACTTGCACTTACGCGGGTGCAATTCCTTTACTTGCACTTACATGGGTGCAATTCCTTCCTTGCACTTACATGGGAGCAATTCCTCATTCTTACTTGCACTTACACGGGTGCAATTACTTTAGCCTTTCATGCACTGACATTAGTGCAATTCCTTTACCCGGGTGCTCCCTCAAATCCAAAATCAATCAAATCAAATGTATATCAAACAACTTTTACTTGCGTGGGTGCATGACCCTACACCTAGAAAAATTACGGTCTCAAGTGTTTGTCAACAACCATGTATTTACGCAAAGGCAAGAAACCACTGGAATCGGGTTCATGGGAAATATACTTCCTAATGAAAAACAAAAAAATCTGTGCAGCTGACCATCCTGCCTCCTGCTTTGAACAGGATTGACCAAAAGATATCCGGAAAATCACCTCAATCAGCTCTTGGGGCCATCAGACCTACCTCACACGTCTGCAAACCATAGGAATGACTCCCCAGATCTAGATGATCATTCTATCACTCATGTGAAATGAGGACCCTTTAAATTAACCTCTTAATCACCAAACCTGCTTCACATATACAAATAACCTACGGATAATTGCAGAACATATGCTGATACATTGACACCACTAGAAACTACCAGCCTCCGAAATAACAATTTACCATCCCAATTACCCAAAGCTACAGTTACTTCCCTGAATTCAACCAACCTTTTGTCCACCAACTTTTAATCCATCCAAACTATGTATCCAGCTGTGTATCCGACTTAAATCCATCTAACTTATTTTCCGACTGTCTATCCAAACCGTCTATCCAAACTGTCTATCCAACCCACTTGTGTATCCAAACTGTTTATCCACCCAACTTTCTATCCAACTTTTTATCCATCCCAACTTTGTGCATCTGACCTGTGTATCCAACCTGTGTATCCATCCAACTGTATCCAAACGCTGTATCCAACTTCCTATCCAACATTTTATCCGCCCTTTAAGCACTTTTATGCATCTAACTTTATATCCATACATTTTTTTCCCCAACTGAATCAAACGTCTATCCAAACTGTTAATCCAACCGATATTTTTCCAACCTTCTACTAACTTTTCTCAGCCAATGCTTTTATCTGTTATCCACTTTTTACCTATCCGACGTTTCCCCATTCACCCTCTTGACCAACATTTTTAAACATTCAACTTTTAATCAGAGTAGTCATGGCCTTTATACCCATAGAAGTCCTTCTGTCTTACATTTTTTTTTGTTTGATTTATTTGAGACAAATAGCAAAAACTGAATGGTAGCCCTACTGAATGGAGCAGAGGATAGACAGAACACATAACTTTTCATGGTTGTAAATAGAACTTTCGGCCTTAATTCTATTTTCCCATTGTTACACAGAATCTAAACGACAGGGTCGGTCAAGGAGAGAGAGAGATAGAGGGAGAGCGGAAAGACAAACATAACCATCAGGTTTTTTTATTTATTTAATGACCCTGACGCTGTTGACTATTATTTTGTTGATTTTAACAGCTTTCATTGTTAGAATCGTTCATACATTTTATTATTTTGCCTCTTGCTTCTTCTCAGGTTTAATACTGGCATTACGTTAGCTTCCCTACAAATACAAAAAGCCCAAACAGCCAATATCATGAGCTGATATTTGATTGTGAACAGGGGTGTTAGTGATTGGTGTGTGTGTGCAACGCGCTGGATGACGGCTTACGTCAGCAGCGCACAGACTTCAAGTTATCAGGCTGAACTTTAGCTGAAGCTCTATTTAAGCCTACCTGCAGCTCCGATAGTGCAATTTGTCCTTTAAAAGTCTTGCTTTTAATTATCTGAATTCAATTTCACATTTCAAACCTTTAAGAGCCAGAGGTGGCCGCTTGAAAGGCTTCTGTGACACTATGTTCATATATGACTTTACATTTGCGTGAAATAAGGACAGCCCTAGCTCTGCACTCCAGTAAATTAAGTTGGAACCTCTGCACGTGTGTGTTCTCTCCAGAGATCCGCGAAGCCTTCAAGGTGTTTGACCGAGATGGCAACGGCTTTATCTCCAAGCAGGAGCTGGGTATGGCCATGCGCTCCCTTGGCTACATGCCCAATGAGGTAGAGCTGGAAGTCATCATCCAGAGGCTGGACATGGATGGTGAGACTGTGACATACACTCTCTCTCTCTGTCTCTGTCTCTCTCTCTCTCTCTCTCTCTCTCTCTCTCTCTCACTTCTCTAGAACCACTGTTAAAAACCAATGTCCCCCACAGGTGACGGACAGGTCGACTTTGAGGAGTTTGTCACTCTCCTGGGCCCTAAACTTACTGCAGCTGGAATGCCTGACAAGTTCCATGGCACTGATTTTGACTCTGTGTTCTGGAAGGTAATCATTAGTCACTTGTTTGCTGCTACGTATAGACAAGCCGGTGACTTATACCGACATGTCCGCTGTCAACCACTGAAACATTCAAAGGAAAACAAATCTAATTGGCAGAATCCCTGGATTATCAATTGGATAACGAAGTCTCGTCAGACATTTGTTATTGCACATTTGAGTTTTTGGCTTTTGTTTTTTTACCTATCCCATCTTTACATAAAAGACAGTCATATCAAATAAATAAGGGTCAATTGAAATTTTCAAGTTTTAAAAATTGTTTGTGAACGTTCCTGAGATTATTATTTCACATTAACAGCATAATAATTTAAAGTTTTCTTAGAATGATAATCCATATTTTTGTGAGGTGAAGGCTAAGTGGATAGTCAAAACACACAAATCCTCAAATTTGGACATTACATTATAACACTTGTCATACACACATACAAACTACCTGTTATGTATTTATGGGGGGTATGGATTAAAAGGTCCCTCCTAAATTACCTAAAAATATAGGGCAGAAGAAAACCTCTAAGTATTCAATTTAACTACTAAGATTTAGCCAGTGTAATAATCTCAGAAGAATAATTAACATAATTATTCAGCAGGGAACTGTTAAGAAGTTGTTCGCAAATCTGGTCCTTCGCTAGATTGTCTGCACTGGATCATAGATCAATGCTTCCCTTGCTCTCCTGTTGTTCTTCTTGTGACGTGTTGCTTGTGTGATCGCGCACTTGTGTGTGTGTGTCTGCTTGTCTCCAGTGTGACATGCAAAAGCTGACTGTGGAGGAGCTCAAAAGGCTGCTGTACGACACCTTCTGTGACCACCTGACCATGAAGGACATAGAGAACATCATCATGACGGAGGAGAACCACATAGAGAACCCGGGCGACTGCCAGGTGGATATTGACAGTAAGAGTCCTTCCTCAGGGTCTACAATGAACGGCTGCAGTCAGACCTGCTAGACCTTTATGCCCCCCTAAAAAGGTCTGGTCATTGTCGACCAATAGGTACATGAAAATTGGAACAGCAAACTTAACACTGTAGGCAGTAAAATCCACTCATTCTGTGCGTACGCCTACAAGTAAAAAGGTGTAAGAAAAAAAAAAGAGTTGAAAAGTTAGTACTTTAGTTAACACTAAAGTTATACATTTGTGTAGATTTCATTACAGTATAGCGTATAAAGATAACCCTAACGAAAGGTTGATACATTCTCACCGTATTCATTCTCACAATAACGCCGTATTTATTTAGGAAATCTATTAAGTTCCTGCCATTCCATAAGTGTGGAATTTCATTATATTTTAGAATCTTTGCACGTTTAGCATGTTATATATGCATTCAATTGACTAATTCTAATTCGAATTTTTTTTATTTATTTAGCCCGTATTAATTTTTAGCAGGCTAATCTACCTGGCTACCACTAACACAGCTCTGAGGTTGTGATATATTGGTTTGTTAGGTATGAAAACGGAAATCAACCTCAATGGAATTATATACCACACAGGTGTGAAAGCAAATTTCCCTAGCAGTGTTCATCCGTAATAATTGTGTTCACTTGTACACTTGGAAATGAGATCACTCGTTTGGAAATAACAATATAACTTGTATCTGCAGCAATGTATAAGATATCTACCAAGCATTAAATAAGATTTGATTCAATGGACTTGCTGGTGCGTGGGATAACCACTTTCCTTCTCCTTTCCTTTTACCCTCCCCCTACATTTCCATGCAGCAGCCAGCCCAACTCAGCAAGTTAAGCAGACCTGTGTACGTAAGAGCCTGATATGCGCCTTCGCTATCGCTTTCATCATCAGTGTCATGCTCATTGCAGCTAATCAGGTGCTGCGCAGCGGCATGAAGTAGGAGGGGCTTCCACAGCCTATGCTGCCTATGAATGGAAGCTAATTAACAACAAAATTAAAAAAGACTAAGAAGACGCAGCTCAAAACCATACAGAAACAATGAAGCCACGAATCGATAGACTATAGTAGACTTTCCCAGACAAAGGTCAATGACTGATTCGAGACGGGATGCAGAGAGCTGCTACTAATCCACTCGGCTCGCTCAGAGGCTTGGCAGGCTCCACTAAAGATGACCATTACCTGTGCATGACGTGCATGGATTTAACAGTTGTCTTGACCCATTTGTAAACGTTCTTCTCAACGTATTGTCGAATATAACTGCGTAACAGAGGTGTTTCAAATGCTTACAGCTGTGACCACTTTGTGTGATTGGCCATCAATACTTCAAAAAGGTAAAACTTTTAAATGCATGTAACTGTTTAGTACATGCTTGTAAAAAGTAGTTAAAAGAAAATAAATTATATTGTGACGTTTTTAATCTTCCAGCCCCGTTATGTATCACTGCTATAAGGGAGAAAACAGTGGACTTTTAATATGTGTCATTGCAAAAAAATACAAATATGCATCATTCTAAAGCAACACGGTGATGGGAACATATTGTTTAATAGAATGTATTGTGTGTTCATGAATGAGTACATTATGATAGAGCAATACATGTCAAGTACAAAGTTCATGTTGCAGTTCTTTAATCTTTAATCATACAGTGTTCTCTAAAAAAGAGGTGTGCACACTATGGATTATTAATGCTAGTTCAAAGTTATACCAATTTGCATAAGTATACCAATCCAAACAAATCAGACATTTCGTTACCATCTGAGGTTTCGATGTCAATAACTGTAAACAAAATAATCGGATTTTATACTTAATTAAAAAAAATAAACATAGTTTAGAAAAGGGCATGTTAAATTCAGTCAAATTATAAGATGTAAATGGAAACGCAATTATGGGTTCTGTTGGCAGCATGTTAAACGTGTTTTGGTAATGGATGCTATTTTTTGCCTTGGGGTCTCTTTAAACAGCTCTCCTTTGCAGAATTGAAACAATTAGAATAATTCTCCTGCCAAAGAAAACAAACAAAAGCTGATGCTTGAGTGCAATTTGTCACACGTGTCGGGGATATGCTGGGCAAAAATAAGAAATTGCATATCAATAAAAAAACTAATTATGTTTCCATTTTGTACTTTAAAATGTGTTGCATTGCAAAACAGCTCACTGCCACAAAGGTTTTCTGGTATTGTCCATACTGAGATTCATAGTCAATATTTTTTGTTTTCAGTCAGTCAGGTAAATGAATGACACAAGATGTATGCATTCTTCTAAAGGGGAAATATGCCAGAGGATATGGTTTATTTATTGCCTTGTTCTCAGAGACATTTCAGCACTACAAGTTTACATATTGTAATTACGTGCCATGATTTATTGACATTTCAAAATGTATAAAATCTAGATCAGTCAAATATAAATTTTATTTTTAATGAATTATTGTCAAATTCTGCAATTGAATGTTATAGTTCTACTAAATGTTACTTGTTACTTGTCTCTGAATCTAGCCCAAAAAAAAAAAGTGATATAAATCCTGTGATATAATATGTTCATTGATTTCACCAGGTGTTCTATCGCTGTGGAATGTTATTTCACACGAACAAAAGTATTGTGCCACCAAATCAATAAAAACATTGATCTCAAATTGACTCAAAGTGGAAAGTATCAGATGCTATGATTTGAGGTATTACTTTAAACCAATCCATGAACAAATGACTAGTGTAAGATCAGCCCTCTGGCCATAGCACCAGACCCTGGTGTTCTATTTCAGTCCAGATTATGGTTATGATTTAATGATCCTAATTCAGTTTTTAGTCCAGACATGGCTTATCCAAATGTTCCACATCATTAGCTAGCTCAAACTGTATGTGCAAGTAAAAAGTGCCTTACCTATTAATAGCATATTTGCCACACAGATACAATAAATACAAAACATAAAAGAAAAGAAAGAAAGGAAAATGTATATGACTAACAATAGTTCTGTTGGACTTTTTCGACTGTTAAAATGCCAGTGTTTCAGCAATGGGTTCCCTAATAGCAGCTATTACATGTGTCCTTTACCCATTACCTCGGAAAAGGTAAAAAATGGAGGCAACATATGCTTCAGAAACAAAAGTAACTCTGTCCTTTAATCCTCAAGGGAGAGAAAATAGAGAAAAGGAATTTGACTGCCTTTGTTTTAGCATTTATCAGTTATTTATTGAATGCCCCAAGGTGAAGACTAGTAATTAAAGTTAACACATGACAAGGCATTTATCTTTCTGTTCATACTGAAAAAAGTGTTTTCACAAACCAGCAGCCAACTATAGTCTTCAAGCCATTAATTCATTACAGCATGTGAACGTAATGGCCAACAGAATTTTTTTTATAGGTTTCCATTTTACCCCATGCATCACATCTGGAGCCCTATAGACAGGTCAGACTTTTCAGATGACATCCCTGAGGCTGACGTATCTCAGATCTGTGAGGGCTCAGTGACTCACTGCCGCTTTGTTTCCAGCCCCCGGATTCCTAAGCGCGCCATTGCATCAGTCAGTGCAGATTTCAACACAGCTCACCCGCCTTTGGTGGATCTTGGGAACATCTCTCTGGCAAATGTGAAAGCCGAAATGCTTTTTATAGACGATCTTGATCTAATCTCTAAAGAACAACCTAGGAGTTGACTCGTGTGATTCTTAATATGGTTTGAGACTAAGGTGGTGTACTGGGGAATGATTCTGCACTATCACTGTGCTTTTAGGACATGAGGCTCTGGGAATGGCAGGGAAATAGATTTTAGACGTGGATAAAAGGGACCTTTGCACCTTACACATCAGCAATGTTTAAAGTATCCTTCAACTTTTAAAACTAATGGCAAAAGTGTAAGAACCTTTTACAGCTATTGAGACAGTTCATGTAAATTCCCTGCACCTTTCACGTCATGCTGTTTCAGAAGAAGATAGACGGCAACTAGGAAGACAATATCTCTCTTAGGTACCTAAACTCTTAAAAACAAGGCCCCCCTCTCAAACTAATACAACATAATAGATAAGCATAAGGATGGTCATAAAATCCCATGGTTCATCATCAGATGTATGCTTCTATCAGCTTCCCGTTGCAGTGTCAACCGCAATACAATATGCAAAGTAATATGCAGCAAATATAAATCTGTTCGTTTGAGAAGAGGTGAGACATGTCCTGAACTCATATTTAGTATTGGAAACCCGGATTTATTGCAGCAGGTTCCAGGTGGCAAATATTCAGCAGCAAAAAATGAATGTTTTATGCCTAATTATTTTCCATGGAGGCATGCAAAACTCATGCCAATTGAGCCAGGCCGTTGGCAGTGTATCATCTCGTCCAGCCTAGCAAATGGCCGTCTTGTGACTTCACACACATCATGCCACACCATGATCATTTATGTACATAATTCAAAACCGTCCTCTCTGATCTTGAGAACTGCACACGGGTCATTGTTTTACACAATCATCTTCATAGAGTTTCTGAGCAAAGACAAAAGGCAGGGCTGGGAATGTTTTGTCTCTGTTAATGTCACGGTTTTGGGTAAACACCTAATAACCCCACCCAACACAGGGTTTACAGTTCTCCGGCACACACTTCCACACAGATGACCAGGACAAGGAAAGTATATGAAAAATATACTTTATTACAATTTCATCATAAAACAGTCAAGACCCCTTATAAAACCCCTCCCCATCACTGTCGTTACAATAACTCCCCTTGGTTCGGAATTTGGGCAGAGCTTTACAGATGGGATAATCCTACCCTTTCCCAGGAAGTCCACTACTCACTATCTAGGTGAATTAACACCACAACACAGTGGGCAATAAGGCTAGCACTACATACAGAACAGTTGCAAGAGGGGAGATCGCCTCCACTAAACACCCTAGTAGACTGCACACCAGTAAAACACTCCCCACAAATAAAATAAGGAGGTAAGAGTCTTTGGGACCTGGACACAGGACCCACACAGCTATGCTGGAACGTCACCAATGCTGTCGTCAATGGCTCCGCCCCTCGATGTAAACCACCGCCGGTCAGGATACTCGTGGCTGTCGCAGTCGTGCACTAGACCGCCGATCAGCAACGTAGTCATTGGCCCTTCCCCTCCGAAGTAGACCTAAATGGGTTTCCTGTTTGGACCGTCGGGTTACCCAGGCCAGCCCAGTCTCGCCACAGCAGTTCGCCTCCTTACTGCAATCACCTGTCCGTACTGGAAGATAGAAGCAGCGCACCCACACAGACGTTTGCACGCACGCACTCACTCACTCGTTCATTCGAGAAACAAGGATCTCAGAGGGCAGCGTTCCACCCGAAATTATTCAATAGTGACAGCCAATTGGTGGGTCGCTATTCCAAAATAAGCGGTGGGGCAGAAAAACATCTCCTGCTCAACCCTCTTCCTCAAAACAATCAAGACAAGGTTTTATAGCCTAAAGTAGACAATCCCCTTCCTAATAACAAATAAATTGCAGCTGTGTCCTTATGCCAATGATCCACTTATCTGTCACTTCCCCTGTGACATTAACATTTGACTGTTGGATGGTCATTTCACTGAATGGTGCATCAGTAATCTGAGCTAGATAGTGTAGCCCCATTGAGTCGCGGGGATTAGAAGGCTTGATCCCTGCTCCGGCACCAGATGAATAGAAATAGCCACACTTTCATTAGTGATGCGATAACTTGGTCTTGTTCAAAATAAGGCCTGGACTTTTTGTCTTCCAGCTAGTGGTAGGAATCATATCTGTATGTTGTGAATTGGAACAAGCTAATAAATGGCTAGACTCAATCAGTGAAAAAAATATGCTTACAAACTGTAAAAGTTCTCTTGATTTTTTTTTGCTGATGCTTATTTCCCTCCACGTCATGTGACAGTCATAAGGAAAATGTACACACAAACTCGCACGCAAGAACAATCTCCTATTTTGCAAACATTCAAAACGGTTTACAGACATTGAGCCTCAAAAATCCACATTGACTCTCACTCATGCATTGACTGTGTGAGTACGCCAAGGCCAGGAGACTGGTTGGGGAAGCCACTTTGGAAGCATAGTTACCAATCACTTCACAGTGGAAGACATTGAACTACAGCAAAGCTACCCAAGGGAGAAAGTTAAGTTTGGTTGACCAAAGCTACTTAGAAAATATAGTTCAAACTACTTTGTAAATAAAAAGATAGAATTTGCAATGCACATGTGATGCCCATCAGTCAGATACCTGCCTTCCAGAAACTACAGTCCAGGTGGGTGATTGCACCAAGCAGGATTACTCAGTTAGCCAGGTAACTTCTAAATTAGCATGCAGCAATGTTGCTGAACATTTGTTCATTAATAGCATTAATCAATACTTATGACTAATTGACACCTAATATATTCTGGTTTAGTTTCACAAATTCTGTTTTGAAACATTAAAAACCATAGCCAAATCTTTTTCACAGATAAACTGACAATCCAGCTTCCTGGAATACCCCTGAGCCCTAAACCTGTCCAAAACAAAAACAATCCCATCTGATCTTGCCACAAAGACGAAATTGCAAGGAATTTTAGAATCTGGATTTTTATTATCTGACTACAACTAAAACAGTAGCTTGTAGTTTTGGTAATTCACTAACTAGTTACTAACTAAAAAGTAATGTAACTACTTTAATCACTATGCAAATATAAATATAGTTGAAGCTACTGCAAAATGTAATTAAACTACTAGTTTAATTACAAGTAGTTCATTACTCTCAAACACTGCTGACTGGACGAAGGACTAGGTAAGCTAATTAATGTCCACACCAACCGCGTATTAATGGTATACCAGCAGCCTCAATAGACATCCTCAACGTCTCCAAACACCTTCGCTCTCCAAGTATTACCTATCTAGAGTATTACAACTTCAGTTAACTCTGCCCTCTGCACCCCACAGCCCACCTGTTTGAATATAGTGCAATCAAGAGACTTCCAGCAAAACGAATCAATGTAACATTTCCAGCCCAAGGGATCTGTTACTCAATTTGACCCTGAGGTCCTGAGATCAACAATCAGAGGCTTATGTTTCGGATCGTATTTGATTTAATCAGAAGGCGTTTGGTAGTAGTTTTGATTGAGATTTTATTTGGATGACAGCAATTTAGCTGACAGTTTTAAAATATTTGCTTCACAGTGTGTGTCTGTGTGGATGGGTTCAAAAGTGTTCTCATGTCTAAAGACAACATTCTTATTTAGAAAAAAAAACTTTGCCACTCACTTGAAACTGTCATTGTTTTTGCGCTGTCATTCGAACTGCAGACATCTGGCCATGCAACTGCTGTGGTTTCTGCCATATGTTTTGCATCATAACTGTTATATCTCTCTTATGTTTACAGTGTTATGGATATTTGTGAATTATGCGGCTTAGGTTAGGTTGTATGAGGCGGATGGCTCATTGGTATAAACACATATATAGGACGTTGACAGGGAAAACACAACCTTACTTACGTTGTCTTTTAAATAGTCTCTTCTTATAATCATAGGTCTAATAATGTTATCAACCTGACTGTTCCAAAAGTGAATAAGGCGGCAGGGCAAACTCACTGTTGCACTCGGCATCTTTTGACTGGAATGAGTTGCAAAGCATATTGAAATTAAACAGCTTTGTCTCTCAAGGTGTCTTTAATGGTCTGATAGACTCATTATTGATAGATCCCTGTACTTGTCTAACTTGATAATTGTTTATGCCATTTACCAATGTTTTATTTATTTATTTTATTTAATTTCTTTATTTGTTATGTACATGTATTGTGGATGTATTCTGTGTGTTGTCATGTTGCCTGCCACTTGGACCAGGTCGTCACTGTAAAAGAGAATTTGTTCTCAGCTGATTTACCTGGTTAAATCAAGCTATTATCATTATAAATCAGCACACCATACATTTAATAATGGATAGTTAAATCATTACTACTGATAAAATATAAGCTTGATTAATTAGACAATTATGAGTGATCATATCCCAGATAGCAAAATGAAATTAGCCAGAACTGTGTGCCAGAACTGGGCCAGATAAAAATAATTCAAGTCAATACGGCCCAAATCCGGCACAGATATGTTACCCATTTAGTTTGCTCTAATCATCAGTGGGCCATTGGTGTTCCTGATCGTACAAAAGCTGCTTTTCGATGTTGTTCATCACGTAATATTTATAAGAGACCATACCAGTGGCGTAAGTATAGACAGTGCGGCTGTGCACGGGGACCCGTCGATAAAGTGGGCCCCTCAAAAATATAGTAAGTAGAACCTGGGCCCCTTGAGTTTACTTGCCAAGTTGCTTCAAAAACATGCGATGCCTAGTCTAATTAATTCAAATTAATAATTAAAATAAACCCTTAAAGCTGTCACTTGCTTTATATACCCTCAAAAAGACAGCGTTATATCCGTCATGGTTTTTATTGTTTTGTAAAATAGTCATATGTAACAAAAGTATATTCTACATAAACTATTAAAAAAACTATGACTAATTTCTTATTTTCTTTGGTATTTTTGTCACATACAGCTTTGCGATGATGATTGCTGGCTAATATGTACTGTATATTGTTGTCCAATGTCAAGTCTCTGATTTTGCGCCTAAACGAACTATCAAATTAGTCTGCCTGAGTGAGCAGTGAGCCTCTCTGCAAGCCGAGTTATATAAGTAATCATGCCTTTCAGGTTCAAACACAAAAGCAGCAGTAAAAAAAGACGAGCGACAAAAGAACAGGAGAAGGTAGCAAAGCTACCTAAACTAGAAAATGCATTTCCACAACAACTCACATTCACACCTACGGACAATTTTACAGTGCATCCGGAAAGTATTCATACCCCTTCACTTTTTCCACATTTTATTATGTTACAGCCTAATTCCAAAATGGATTAAATAAAAAAAAAATTCTCAACATTCTACATACAATACCGCATAATGACAAAGTGAAAAAAGTTTTTGAGAATGTTTTGCAAATGTATAAAAAAAATTAAAATAAAATATCACATGTACATAAGTATTCACACCCTTTGCTGTGTCACTCAAAATTGAGCTCAGGGGCATCCCGTTTCCACTGATCATCCTTGAGATGTTTCTACAACTTGATTGGAGTCCACCTGTGGTAAATTCAATTGATTGGACATGATTTGGAAAGGCACACACCTGTTTATATAAGGTCCCACAGTTGACAGTGCATGTCAGAGCACAAACCAAGTTATGAAGTCCAAGGAATTGTCTGTAGACCTCCGAGACAGGATTGTATCGAGGCACAGATCTGGGGAAGGGTACAAAAGAATGTCTGCAGCATTGAAGGTCCCAACGAGCACAGTGGTCTCCATCATTAGCAAATGGAAGAAGTTTGGAACCACCAGGACTCTTCCTAGAGCTGGCCACCTGGCCAAACTGAGCCATCGGGGGAGAAGGGCCTTGGTGAGGGAGGTGACCAAGAACCTAATGGTCACTCTGACAGAGCTCCAGAGATCCTCTGTGGAGATGGGAGAACTTCCAGAAGGACAACCATCTCTGCAGCACTCCACCAATCAGGCCTTTATGGTAGAGTGGCCAGACGGAAGCCACCCCTCAGTAAAAGGCACATGACAGTCCGCATGGAGTTTGCAAAAAGGCACCTAAAGGACTCTCAGACCATGAGAAACAAAATTCTCTGGTCTGATGAAACCAAGATTGAACTCTTTGGCCTGAATGCCAAGCGTCATGTCTGGAGGAAACCAGGCACTGCTCATCACCTGGCCAATACCATCCCTACAGTGAAGCATGGCGGTGGCAGCATCATGCTGTGGGGGTGTTTTTCAGCGGCAGGAACTGGTAGACTAGTCAGGATTAAGGGAAATATGAATGCAGCAATGTACAGAGAGATCCTTGATGAAAACCTGCTCCAGAGCGCTCTGGACCTCAGACTGGGGCGAAGGTTCACCTTCCAACAGGACAACGACCCTAAGTACACAGCCAAGATAACAAAGGAGTGGCGTCGAGACAAGTCTGTGAATGTCCTTGAGTGGCCCAGCCAGAGCCCAGACTTGAACCCGATTGAACATCTTTGGAGAGATCTGAAAATGGCTGTGCACCGACGCTCCCCATCCAACCTGATGGAGCTTGAGACGATCTGCAAAGAAGAATGGGAGAAACTGCCCCAAAATAGGTGTGGCAAGCTTGTAGCATCATACTCAAGAAGACTTGAGGCTGTAATTGCTGCCAAAGGTGCTTCAACAGAGTATTGAGTAAAGGGTGTGAATACTTATGTACATGTGATATTTTTGATTTTGATTTTTAATACATTTGCAAAAAATTCTCAAACTGTTTTCACTTTGTCATTATGCGGTATTGTATGTAGAATGTTGACATTTTTTTTATTTAATCCATTTTGGAATTAGGCTGTAACATAATAAAATGTGGAAAAAGTGAAGGGGTATGAATACTTTCCGGGTGCACTGTAGAGTCACCAATTAACCTGCATGTTTTTGGACTGTGGGAGGAAACCGGAGTACCCGGAGGAAACCCACGCAAACACGGGGAGAACACACAAACTCCACACAGAAAGACCCTTGGGTCAGGTGGGGATTGAACCCAGGACCTTCTTGCTGTGAGGCAACAGTGCTACTCACTGAGCATAAATCATATATGTTAAATCATTAAAAATCACATATGTTGACTATGGTTTAGTATGGATGAAATATGCATGAAATCATACATGCATGATTATGGCCCCTTTTGTATACAATAGGAATTTCATATGATATCTGTAAGTCTAAACACAATAAACGTGAGGTTCTTATATGTTCCACAGCATGATTTGTGTAAGAGACAGAGTTCTCACAAAACGTTGACCCCATTAACGTATGTCAACATATATAAAATGAATGTGAAAACAACATAATATATGTATGACTCGCATTTTAAACATATATGGTTTCTTATAGGTCCCACTGCATGATTTGTGTAAAAAATTAATATTAATTCTACCAAAATAGTTTACCCCATTTGTGTCAACGTATACAAAATGTATATGAAAACATTATAATATATGTATGATTCGCATTATAAACATATGGTTTGTATCTGTTCTTATTAGTCCCACTGCATGATTTCTGTAAAAAACATATTAGTTCTCACAAATTATTCACACCATTTATGTATGTCAACATGTACAAAATGTACATGAAAACGAAATAAAATCTCTATGATTTGCATTTTAAACATACAGTGCTGTGAAAAAGTATTTGCCCCCTTACAGATTTCTTCTGTTTTTGCTTTTTTGTGACACTTATATTTTTCAGATCATCAAACAAATATTAAGATCAGACAAAGACAACCTGAGGGAATACAAAATGCAGTTTTTAAATGATGATTTCTTTTATTAAGGGAAAAAAAGCTTTCCAAACCAACCTGGCCCTTTGTGAAAAAGTAATTGCCCCCTAAACCTGAGCCACAGCATCTCAATCGGATTTAAGTCTGGACTTTGACTAGGCCACTCCAGAACCTTCATTTTGTTGGTATGATGTTCTTTTTCTGAAATGCTGTGTTAGTTTTACGCCAGATGTAACGGGATGCACACCTTCCAAAAAATTCCACTTTTGTCTCGTCAGTCCACAGAATATTTTCCCAAGTCTTGGGGATCATCAAGATGTTTTTTGGCAAATGTGAGACTGGCCTTTGAGTTATTTTTGGTCAGCAGTGGTTTTCGCCTTGGAACTCTCCCATGGATACCATGTTTGCCCAGTCTCTTTTTTATTGTTCAATCACGAACACTGACCTTAACTGAGGCAAGTGAGGCCTGCGGTGCTTTAGATGTTGTTCTGGGTTCTTTTGTGATTCTTTTGTGATTTCTTGATTCTACAGTTCTGGCAGTAATCATGCCTGGGTGTGGCTAGTGAAATTGAACTCAGCTTTCCAAAAAATATGGTTAATCACAGTTAATTCATGATTTAACAAGGAGGGGCAATTACTTTTTCACATAGGGCCAGGTTGGTTTGGATAGCTTTTTCCCCTTAATAAATGAAATCATCATTTAAAAACAGCTTTTTGTATTGACTCAGGTTATCTTTGTCTGATTTTAAAAATTGTTTGATAATCTGAAACATTAAAGTGTGACAAATGTGCAAAAACAATAAGTATCTGTAAGGGGGCAAATACTTTTTCACAGCACTGTATATGGTTTTTATGTGCCTCAATCTATGAAAAGTGTAAGGAACAGATGTTTATTAAATTAGCACACCATTTTTATATAGTAACATATTAGAAAAGAATGAGAAATCCCAACATTTGTATATTTAAATCATATATTTTATTCAGGAAATGCAAAAACGCGTAGTCCAGTGTGCCTGACCAAAACATGCTCTGATATACAGACAGACGTCATTCTATGTTCAGAACAACATGACTTCTGCCAAAAAACAAAAACGAAGTCCTTCTGAGGACCGATTTTGAGAGTTAACTGGGTTTTAATTGTCCAAAAGCAACAGGGTTCCCTCAGTTTCTTTGTCTTCATGTTTCTTGTTCTCAACCCGTGTCTTGCTCCAGAGCTCATCAAGATTGGCGTTGATCGCTGCTCCTATTTATGAGGGCGTAGCCTGGGGCAATTGTTTCAGTTTGGCTCCTATGAATAAATAAATTATTAATTAATATTAGTCAATAACAGTGACACATTTTTTCCTAAAATGGGTGAACGTTTCCTTAACATTTATCCCCATATCCTTTACATTTTCATTTATGTTAGCCCCACACATCACAAACAAACACACATCAACATACTATAATGGCATCCACTTTTTTGGGGTCCAGTGCAGTCCTGCTTTGCCTTCTCTCCCGGATTTGCCCCCTCAAGTTGCTCTTCAGGAGAATATCCACTGGAAACACAGCCATGAGCATTGTCTATAGGAAGACAAACACTGAACAGGCATTCAACGATGAAGCCCACGCCAGTTTGTCACAGAACACTTGTGTTCCTGGGTATATTTCCATCTGTGAACACAAGATTAATAGAGAAGGCCTATTTTATAATCCAAATATATCACACTTGCCATAATTTCCGTGTAGACACATTTAGAAAATATGCTGGGAGAAAAGGCACACTGGCGTTACACGTTTGATCCCAACCAATGAACACGTTTACGACCCAGTGTCAAGTTCACCATTTCAGGAGATTTCACACAATACAAGGCGAGCAAAGGCATAAAAAATTCTGACATGCTAGTATGTATACCGTGGTGAAGATAGCATTACGTTTGATATTCGCTTGATATTCAAATTTAGCGACTAATAACTTTTTACTCCTATGACGTAAATGTTTCAAAGTAATTGCGTTTGACTTATCCTGATTTGTGAAATTGTATTCTACAGTGTTTTCGTCATAATTAGCTCATTCTCCAAAATTGATGTTTTGTATTTTAAAACGCATTAGATTGACAATAAACTATTGTAGAGATATCACACCAACTGTATCTTATTCAGAACGATTTGTGAATTTTTTCACAAATAAGGGCGGGGGGTGTACGTGTGTGTATGTCTGTGTGTGTGTGTGTGTGGGGGGGGGGGGGTCTAGCTTGTCTAGCTAGACAACTAGGCCTATCACAACCGCTAGATTTATAAAAAAAATTTTTTTTTTTACATAAAATTATTTATTTAACACATACTAGAGGTTACATAATATGTGTTTTTAGATTTGTGAAACCTAGATGATTTGTGAAACACAATCAAAGTATGAAAAAGCATGTTTTTCCTATTAGGAGTACACAAAGCCAGGTCTAGCTGGACAACCATAGCAGCTAGAGGCAGCCAGTAAAACCTGTGTAACTACATCTGTCCACATATACTACAGGTCAAATAAGATGTGTTTCTCTGGATTTGTGAAACACAGTCAATGTAGAGAAGGCTTGTTTTTCCTATTATGATTAAGCAAGGCCTGGTCTAGCCGGACAACCATTGCAGTCAGACTAATAAAGTTAGACAACAACTATCAACACATACTAGAGGTCATATAAGAGATATGTTTATACATTTATGAAACCTCTGCATTTTTTGTGAAACACAATCTAGCTGGACAACAAAATCAGTTTGACTTTTAAAGCTTTGAGTGACATCTACCAGCACATTCTAGAGGTTAAATAAGATGTCTGTTGATTTGTGAAACATTTTTATTATTTGTGGAAGACAATCAAATGGGAGAAAAAAATCATATTAGTAGGACACATGGCAGGGTCTAAGCTGGACAACAAAATCAGCTAGACTTGTTAAACTTTGAACAACATCTACCAACACATACTAGAGGTTAAATAACGTGCTTACAGATTGGTGAAACCTCTACATTATTTGTGAAACACACAAAAAATAATAATAATGCTTTTCCTATTAGGAGTACACAAGGCTGGGTGTAACTGGACAACCATAGCAGTTAGACCTGTACATGAGGTTAAATAAGACGTCTTTTTAGATTTGTGAAACCTCTGCAATTTTTGGGAAACTGGAACCAAGTAGAAAATAAACTATTACATTAGTTCTTCTATTTAGAGACCAGCTAGACCAGGCCTTGTGTAGGCCTACTCCTAATAGGAAAACACACTTTTTCTATTTTGATTCTGTTTCACAAATGATGTATAGGTTTCACAAATCTAGAAACACATCTTATTTGACCTCTAGTATGTGTTGAGAGATGTAGTCCATGTTTTACAAGTCTGGCTGCAATGGTTGTCCAGTTAGACCAGGCCATATTTAATCATAATAAGAAAAACAAGTCTTCTCTACTTTGACTATGTTTCACGAATAATCTAGAGGTTTCACAAATCTAGAAACACATTATATTTGACCTGTAGTATTTACTGTAGTTTTACTGGCCTAGTCGTTCTGAATAAGATACAGTTGGTCTGATAGCTCTACAATAGTTTATCAATCTAATGCGTTTTAAAATACAAAACATCGATTTTGGAGAAAAATCTAATTATGACGAAAACACTGTAGAATACAATTTCACACATCAGGATAAGTCAAACGTAATTACTTTGAAACATTTATGTCATAGGAGTAAAAAGTTATTAGCCGCTACATTTTAATATCCCGCTAATATCAAACGTAATGCTATCTTTACTGCGGTAGCATGTATGTTGGTTTGTTGTGGGACTGTATCTGTAAATGGCCAGACCATCACTGGAAATGTGTCTTAACCGGCTAAATCGTGTTGAGAACGGCCTGAATTTGTGTAGTCTGAGGCTGGCATAATGTTATGTTATACATGAAAATAAAACGTAAAGTGTGATATGAAATAGCTAAGTAGTTAATGTTAGCCAAGTCTACCTAACCTAGCTAGCTAGGCTAACATAGCTAGCGCTAGTCGTGCTAACGTTATGCACCGATGTCTGGTGGGGCGCGGTTAAACAGCTTTGTGAAAGGAAAACAGTTAATCGTTCAAGTAACGTTTTTTAAATGGTAGATATGTCTGAGAAAAAAGATATAGCCTACATAGCTACAGTATACCAACACAGAACTAGTGCTAACAGCAACATAAGATATATATTTGACTAGAACGCGTGCACCCCTATATTTCCCATTTGGTAACGCACAAGAATGCATGCATTGCAAACAGTGTAGCCAAGTCCGCTTATAAGAAGCGACTTTGGGCTTGATTTTTTGGAAAGTCGCTTACAAATATTGGTAGTCCTGGGTTGCGTTTTTTTGGGCTTGTTCCTAAAGTGTAAATGCTTATTTGGGCTTGCTCTCTATATGTCTAACGTTAAATAAAGTTTCACTGAGCGCTATCCAAGCAGATGCTATGTTTTACCCGAGTTATCTTTCATAGCAATTTACGCTGCATCTCTAAACTGCTCCGAGCAGTTTTATGTTCGTGGTTAACGCGATGTCAAACACTCTATGCTGTAATCGGAAAAATTGCGCTGCATAAAGCGTTGCAAAACTTCTGGAGTGGACACATGTTTTTTTCGGCAGTCGTTTAGTTAATTAAAAATTAACACTTCATTTTACAACATATAGTCTAAGTGTTAATATATGAAAATCTCATGCCAATTCAAAGTTATCTTCCAAGAAGTGTATTGTTCAACCTTTCATCATCATCATCTTCATCCGCTTTGTCCGGGGTCGGGTCGCGGAGGTAGCAGTTCCAGCAGGGCATCCCAAACTTCCCTTTCCCGAGCCACATTAACCAGCTCTGACTGGGGGATTCCAAGGCGTTCCCAGGCCAGTGTGGAGATATAATCCCTCCACCTGGTCCTAGGTCTGCCCCGCGGCCTCCGCCCAGCTGGACGTGCCTGGAACACCACCCTAGGGAGGCGGCCAGGTGGCATCCTTACTAGATGCCCGAACCACCTCAACTGGCTCCTTTCTACGCAAAGAAGCAGCGGCTCTACTCCGAGTCCCTCACGAATGGCTGAACTTCTCACCCTATCCCTAAGGGAGATGCCAGCCACCCTCCGGAGGAAACTCATTTCCGCCGCTTGTATCCGCGATCTTGTTCTTTCGGTCATGACCCACCCTTCATGACCATAGGTGAGAGTAGGAACGAAGATAGACCGGTAGATTGAGAGCTTTGCCTTCTGGCTCAGCTCTCTCTTCGTCACAACGGTGCGATAAAGCGACTGCAACACCGCACCCGCTGCTCCAATTCTCCGGCCCATCTCTCGTTCCATTTTCCCCTCACTCGAGAACAAGACCCCGAGATACTTGAACTCCTTCACTTGGGGTAAAGACTCATTCCCTACTTGGAGTAGACAATCCATCGGTTTCCTGCTGAGAACCATGGCCTCAGATTTGGAGGTGCTGATCCTCATCCCAGCCGCTTCACACTCGGCTGCGAACCGATCCAATGAGTGCTGCAGGTCGCAGACTGATGATGCCATCAGGACCACATCATCTGCAAAAAGCAGTGATGCAATCCTCTGCCCACCAACCCGCCCATCAACCTTTACCTTAACAGTTAATTAAAAAAAAGCATAATCTCAATGCGCTTTTCGCTGGGGTTGCAGCTGATGATTGTTTGAATGTCCTACAGCCTATGTGCTTTAGGGAGTAGCCCATGTGTAGGCTATAATTTAATAGCCTACTACTAATTGTTTTATAATCTTAGATATATTATTTTATGTATCCTTTCATTTCAGTTATAAATGAAACAAGTGTCCATACTGCAAAATAGGACACATTGGTTAAAATTTTTATTTGGTTAGAAAATTTGGGAGAGTAAAATTGACCTTAACTTTGTAGAAACATGCACTTACGACTTTACTCTTGGCAATGCGCTGCCAAGATTTAGCCGTTAACATTAATTTCCATGGAGTTAACACCATGCAACTTAACTAACACACATCTTAATCATCGTTGGAGTACCGTTTAACACCCATTTGGATAATCCGAGTTTGTCAACTCCGAGTTTCCTTCCTTGTTAACTCCGAGTTAGATCGGAGTAGTTAACCTACTTTTGTAGTATAGACCCCGGGTGACAGTGCTGTCGTACACCCAACATAATATAATGGCGACGGTGAGGGTTGTAACGATACTGCAGCACCCAACATTGAAATCCAGATCAGTGTAACAATGTATTAGTGTTGGAATGTTGTTAAAATTAAAAACTGTCAATAGACTGTCAAATGAACAACGAAAAACGAATTCTGGTAAACAGGGCTTGAAATGAAGGGCATCCTAGGGAGGTTACAAATTTTACAGTAAAAAAACTGCTTTTGGGATGGTCCCAGAGTGATAGTTAAAAAATGACAGAATTCATAAACCACACTATCGTATTTGTGATGGTTCTTCTTACTTTGGGATTGTACGGGAATGTTTTAAAATGAATAAATATTGTAAGCCCTGACGGCAAATGAAATACAAAAATGTACAACAATGTGTAGGAAAGTGTAAGAAACAATAAAACCCATAAATAATTGATGACACACATTGAAGTCTTTCGTAATATGGGTGATTCATGTCTTTCTATATGCAAAACGTCTGTTGAGAGGGATACATTATTTATCCCCCGGGAGGGAAATTACAGAAATCATAAAATATACATAGGCTATACAATAAAACGTATAGCACTGACATATACAATTTTTACTAGAATTCAGTAGTTTTTTAAGCATTGTAGCCATTGTAGAATTGGCTACTGTGACTAGACTGTGTGAATGAACACACGGAGTATAAATCAACTTTCAAAAGTGTTTGAATTCTGTATGTCGATTTAGTGCCACACAGATACATCATTTAACATACACATTTCGAATAAGATCTCAATGTAATATTTTTATATGGAGTGCCTTATATGTTTAAGAACTACTGAATTCTAGTAAGAATTGTATATGCTAGTTTTATACCATATATACATTTTATATGTTTTGTATATAGAATAAATGTATCCTGTATGATTTTTACAGATCTTTTCCAGTAGGGTCATCTGCGAGGCGGGAGCGATATTTGCATTATGTGAAGTTCATGCTTGAGAAAACCTGCTCGCATTAGTATGTGGATCCAAAGACAGACAGGACTCCAAACGCATACTGCTTCATGTTCATATACAGTGGGGAGAACAAGTATTTGACACACTGCCGATTTTGCAGGTTTTCCCACTTACAAAGCATGTAGAGGTCTGTCATTTTTATCATAGGTACACTTCAACTGTGAGAGACGGAATCTAAAACAGAAATCCAGAAAATCAAATTGTATGATTTTTAAATAATTTATTTGCTTTTTATTGCATGACATAAGTATTTGATCACCTACCAACCAGTAAGAATTCCAGCTCTCACAGACCTGTTAGTTTTTCTTTAAAAAGCCCTCCTGTTCTCAACTCATTACCTGTATCAACTGCACCTGTTTGAACTTGTTACCTGTATAAAAGACACCTGTCCACACACTCA
Organism: Galaxias olidus; assembly: GCA_026901105.3. Lineage (NCBI taxonomy): Eukaryota > Metazoa > Chordata > Actinopteri > Galaxiiformes > Galaxiidae > Galaxias > Galaxias olidus. Next base: position 81,723 of record JAPMUY010001716.1, on the reverse strand, counting down.
ATCAAACAGACTCCAACCTCTCCACAATGGCCAAGACCAGAGAGCTGTGTAAGGACATCAGGGATAAAATTGTAGACCTGCACAAGGCTGGGATGGGCTACAGGACAATAGGCAAGCAGCTTGGTGAGAAGGCAACAACTGTTGGCGCAATTATTAGAAAATGGAAGAAGTTCAAGATGACGGTCAATCTCCCTCGGTCTGGGGCTCCATGCAGGATCTCACCTCGTGGGGCATCAATGATCATGAGGAAGGTGAGGGATCAGCCCAGAACTACACGGCAGGACCTGGTCAATGACCTGAAGAGAGCTGGGACCACAGTCTCAAGGAAAACCATTAGTAACACACTACGCCGTCATGGATTAAAATCCTGCAGTGCACGCAAGGTCCCCCTGCTCAAGCCAGCGCATGTCCAGGACCGTCTGAAGTTTGCCAATGACCATCTGGATGATCCAGAGGAGGAATGGGAGAAGGTCATGTGGTCTGATGAGACAAAAATAGAGCTTTTTGGTCTAAACTCCACTCGCCGTGTTTGGAGGAAGAAGAAGGATGAGTACAACCCCAAGAACACCATCCCAACCGTGAAGCATGGAGGTGGAAACATCATTCTTTGGGGATGCTTTTCTGCAAAGGGGACAGGACGACTGCACCGTATTGAGGGGAGGATGGATGGGGCCATGTATCGCGAGATCTTGGCCAACAACCTCCTTCCCTCAGTAAGAGCATTGAAGATGGGTCGTGGCTGGGTCTTCCAGCATGACAACGACCCGAAACACACAGCCAGGGCAACTAAGGAGTGGCTCCGTAAGAAGCATCTCAAGGTCCTAGAGTGGCCTAGCCAGTCTCCAGACCTGAACCCAATAGAAAATCTTTGGAGGGAGCTGAAAGTCCGTATTGCCCAGCGATAGCCCCAAAACCTGAAGGATCTGGAGAAGATCTGTATGGAGGAGTGGGCCAAAATCCCTGCTGCAGTGTGTGCAAACCTGGTCAAGAACTACAGGAAACGTCTGATCTCTGTAGTTGCAAACAAAGGTTTCTGTACCAAATATTAAGTTCTGTTTTTCTGATGTATCAAATACTTATGTCATGCAATAAAATGCAAATGAATTACTTAAAAATCATACAATGTGATTTTCTGGATTTTTGTTTTAGATTCCGTCACTCACAGTTGAAGAGTACCTATGATAAAAATTACAGACTTCTACATGCTTTGTATGTGGGAAAACCTGCAAAATCGACAGTGTATCAAATACTTGTTCCCCCCACTGTAAGTGTCGGGAATGGCATTCCATGTTTCAAACACAAGTTTGTTGAGTTTGGGGAGGTTTTCAATATCGCTGCATTTGTGCTCCTGTGTGAGAATGACCTTCTGACGGGCGATATCTTAGAGATCAGCTTTCAGGCTTTTGAACTTGGACACCCATAAGTCTTTATCAGCTATGTCGGCCAGTTAAATTTCAAGATCGGTTTGACTTACTCCTGTGAATGCGGACATGTTCAGCAGGGATGGGTCGATGTCCAGGGGTGTGACAGGGAAGGATAATGTGTTTTTTTCCTTTCTGAACTCACTGAATCTTTCCCCAAATGCAGTTTGCATTACGATGATCGTAGCTGTAAATACTCACAATGTATTTGATTGTGTGCTTCTTTGAACTCTCTCAGGGAGGGGAAGTGAGAGAGCGTACCTCTCTGGCAAACACTGTCATCTTGCGCTCAAATGCCAACACATCTTCCAGCATCTGCAGGGCCGTGTTTCCTTTTCCCTGGAGACTTTTGTTCAGCTTGACAAGGTGACCTGTCATATCCACCATGAAGTGCAGCTTTTCCAGCCAATCTGGATGTTCCAGTTCTGGATAAGTGAGGCCCTTGCTTTTCAGGAAAGTTTTCACGTGTTCCAGACACGCAGCAAACCGTTTCAGCACCTCTTCCCTAGACAGCCACCGGACTTTGTTGTGCAGCAGGAGATCCGAATATGCGCTGCCAACTTTATCTAACAATGAACAGAATTGTCGGTGGTTTAACCCTTTTGCCATTATTTTGTTCACTATCTGAATGACAAGGTTCATCACCTCCATGCATTCGGGGAGAAATATTTGAGCGCACAGTGCTTCTTGGTGACGTCAGCAGCTTTCGATCCAGCGACTTCTTCTAAAGTCACAAAACCCTTCTGTGCTCCTCTCATACTAGGTGCACCATCAGTGGCCACTGACACCAAGTGGGCGGTGTTTGTTTCTTTGGCTTTTAAACTATTCACCACAGCCTCACAAAGGTCCTCCCCCCGTCTTTGGCCTTTTAGTGGTATCAACTCAAGGATTTCTTCCTGCGGCCCATCAGAGTTCACATACCTGTATAACAGCACTGTCTGCGTTTACATCACTTGACTCATCACCGGCGATTTGAGTATGCTGGAGCTGAATTAATGTCCTTTATTTGTTGACTGGTGATATTTGCTGCCATCTTAATGGTCCTGTCCTTGGCGGTCTTTGCAGAGAGAGGCATATCTCTAATTTCCTGAACAATTTCACATTTGTTTTTGAAGTCCGAGAATAGATGCTCTGATATTTTAATAAATGATTCTTTCATGTACTCTCCGTCTGTGAACGGCTTTCCGCGCCTTACTATCTCCTGAGCTTCCACAAAACTAGCTGCATTAGTTGAGTTTGGAGACTTGATCCACTTCTTAAACGTACATTTGCTCTGCTCAGCTTTCTGCAGCAGTTCCGAAATCGCTTTTTTACGTTCATCTCCAGCTTGGAACTTTTCAGCAAATGCCGTTTGCTTGTTCTGGAATTTCCACATTACATTTTTTGTTGTTGGGTAATTTCTCGCCACATATCAAACACACAGGTAAGCCAGCATCGTTGGCAGTGAAAGCAAATTAATCTGTCCACGCAATTTTAAAATCTCTATTTTCCTCCGAGACTTTCCTTTTTTTGGATTAACCATCGTTAGTTTACCAGGGGTCGGAAACTCAAGATTAGCCACCTGCAGGCGGTAGGAAGAGGCGGCGCATTGTGACGCATATTTTAGTTGACGAAATATTAAAGCTTTTTTTTATTTAAGTGTAACAATATCACCTTGATCTCCAAAATAAGAGGTGAAAAAATTTAATACAAATAAAAATAGCCGTTATTTATTTCAATATTTTTTTGAAGCTACAGGGAGCCACTGCAGAGGGGTTGAAGAGCCGCATGCGACCCCTGGACTAGGTCAATGTTTATGTATTTGACTTTGTGCTGAGTATACGGACACGACTCTCACTCCGGTCATATAGGGACCGAATGGCTCGTAGCAACGGCCCCGGTACCCCATACTCCCGCAGTACCCCCCACAGGACTCCCGAGGGGACATGGTCGTAGGCCTTCACGTCTGCAACACATATGTAGACTGGATGGGCAAACTCCCATGACCCTCCCCAACAGCCCGGCGAGGGTAAAGAGTTGGTCCACTGTTCCACAACCAGGACGGAATCCGCATTGCTCCTCCTGGATCTGAGGTTCGACAATCGGTCGGAGTCTTCTTTCCAGCACACTGGCATAAGCTTTCCCAGGTAGGCTGAGAAGTGTGATACCCCGAGAATTGGAGCACACCCTCCGGTCCCCTTTTTTAAAAATGGGAACCACCACCCCAGTCTGCCATTCCAAAGGTACTGTCCTTGACCTCCACGCGACACCGAAGAGGTGTGTCAACCAAGACAGCCCAACAATGTCCAGAGCCTTCAGCATCTCGGGGGGAATCTCATCCACACCCGGTGCCTTGCCACTGAGGAGCTTCCTAACTACCTCAGTGACCTCTGCCAGGGAAATGGATGAGTCTTCCCGAGTCCTCGAACTGCCCCCTCCAGAGAGGACGTGTTGGTGGGGTTAAGGAGTTCCTCAAAGTGCTCCTTCCACCGCCCGACGATATCCCCAGTCCGGGTCAGTAGTTCTCCTCCCCTGCTCAACAGAGCCTGGGCCAATACCTGCTTTCCCTTCCTGAGCCATCTAACGTTTTGCCAGAACTTCCTTGAAACCAACCGAAAGTCCTTCACCATAGCCTCCCAGAACTCCTCCCACACCCGGGTTTTTGCTTCTTTGACTACTGAAGCTGCAGCCCTTCGGGCCGTCCAGTACCCGTCTGCTGCTTCAGGAGACCCCTGGGCCAACCAAGCCCGAAAGGCCTCCTTCTTCAGTCTGAAGGCTTCCTTTACCGCTGGTGTCCACCAGCGGGTTCTTCGGTTGCCGCCACGACAGGCACCAACGACCTTCTGACCACAACTCCTAGCAGCCGCTTCCACAATGGAGGTCTTGAACATGGCCCACTCGGATTCAATGTTCCCAACCTCCCCCCGGACGCCCGAGAAGTTCTTCCGGAGGTGGGACTTAAAGACCCCATGGACAGGGGCCTCAGCCAGACGTTCCCAATTCACCCTCACTACACGTTTGAGTTTACCGGGCCTGTCCGGCAGCCTCCCCCGCCATCTGATCCAACTCACCACCAGGTGGTGATCAGTTGACAGCTCAGCTCCTCTCTTTACCCGTTTTATTAGGATCTGTTTGCATGCATATATGAGTGGACTTATTTATGTTGTGTTATGTGTTATTTATGTTTTCAAATATTGTTTGTGTAATTGTTTTACCATTACAATCAAAGTTAACAATCTAATCCAGTACAGCCACAGCTAAATTCGTCCTCCACTTTCAATGGTCCCATTACACCAACACATTGAAAATGTGCCCTCTCTCCACAAATCAGTGCATTGAACCCACTGGTATTTACAGATGTGCTGATGGAAGAGTCTGCCGGATAAAAAATAAGTTTCACTTTGTTGTAAATCAATTTATGTTAATAAAATTTTAATAAACGGTTAAAAAATGTATACTAACCTTTTGTCCCCTCGTACACGCTGAAAGAGGCATGCTTTGGCCTTCCAGGCCATACAGTTGTTGGCAGCATTGTCCTTCTTGACAGCTTTTTTGTAGTTTGACCTCTCTGTCTAGATGCTCCTCAAGCTGTTGCCTTGTTGGTGGAAAGTCCTTAGCGAAGGCAATATAAAAAAAAGTATTCTCAAGATTAGTCACTCTGCTTATGCATGAATAGTTTTTACACTTATTATCTCATAACACAGTATTATCTGCTCTATCAAGTCCTCTATCATTTTAGAGGCATGGTGTAAACGCAAGACCTTGCATTGACTCAGGCTCAGCTCCTCCTGTTGCATATTGACATTATGCACCTCATGTTCACTTACATTTCAATATACACAGGATAGGATGTTATAATATCCATTTTGCCATACTCCAAGATAAGCACTTCCAAAGACAATATTCTAGAATGGACTTGGATTGAGAGCAGATATATCATTGGGGTTCTCAAGTGGGCACCCTCCATCCCAGATGTTTCGTTAATTTGAGTCCACGACACCTCCAGAGGGCTTAACGGTGAGCAATGACGTCTCAGAGCCACCCCCCTCTATATCCACTCTCGGCACCACCAGATATTAAGAAAGAAAAAAAAGTTGTTTATTCCGAGAGATATCCCTATACCTATCCCTATTACCTATTCCTGCAGGCACTTTCTGCCAACTCTGCAAGGATACTTACCATCTCAAAAGAAGATAATCTTTCCCTACTCTCCTGAAGGCTTGAAAAATTACGCTCTGCAGGAAAGACTTACCTTTTATACCTTTGTCCTGAGATTAAACCACTTTTTATTGTTTTTCAACATGATGTTCTTTACTTTTGTGCCCATATAAGATCCTTCCTTTTCAGCCACAGCCACTGGCTACTTCTTTCTACTATATCTGATATAGCTTTTATGGTTTGGCGCAATTCTTTGTCGCAGGTCCTTAACTCAATTAGTTTGGTTGTTGATATTGCCACAAATCCACGGCTTCCAACTTCCACAGGACACACTTTTTTCTCCAACCTCGCTGTTCTGCCTTAGCTGCTAATTCGCTATAGCGTAGTTTCTTCCTTTCGTATGCCTCATCTATTGCGTCTTCCCACGGGACTGTTGCTCTATAAAATAAACAATTTACTGTGTGTTAGACCAGAGTAATAAATGTGGTCATAAGTTGGTTGTTGCAATCTCTGATGGCACTCTAAGTTGTTGGCCGACATCAGCAAGCATTTTCCAATCACATATTTTCCTCAGCTGCCCCGAGTTTTGTTTTACTGCCCCGAGTTTTGTTTTACCCTATGACTCTTCTTTCCCGGTACTCCCTCCCTGACAAAGCGAATGTGGTGCATGTCGCCCTCTGCTCCAATTGGCAGGGCATTAACTGTTGAGCGACTATGCTGATTGCTTCCGCCAAGCATTTTAGTACTTGTTTGTGGCGCCAGGTGTATCTTCCTTGAGCTAGTTTCTGTGCTAGTTTCTGTGCTTGGAGGAGGTGAAAAAACATTTCATCAGGTAATGACAGCTATTTTGTTAACATGGATTAATGTGGATGGTCTGGAGGGATATTCAGCGGAATCATAATCAGAAGCAGGTTATTGTCAAGTAGGCCTAGGTTACATAATAGGCTTACAAGGAATTTGCCTTGGTCTTATGGTGCACAATGAAAACACAAGACACGTGTGATTTGAAGAATATGCTTTCAAAAAAGGGATGTACAGCGTATTATGTCTTTATGGGAGTGCAATATGCAGAGATAATATACTAAATAAATGAATAACTAAACTCCAGTAATCCAAGTTCATGTACGCATAAACGATGTGGAGACCTACGTGTTGTCCATGGGGCAGGATAAGAACGGTGTCGGAAGCAGTGGTTTATTGGCTTTTTCCATGGTTATAATGACTTTACGATTCATATTGTTGGTATGTATGGATATATGCAAAGTGTTTCCAAACGAACTTTGGCCTACGTAGGATGCTACAGTATGTCTATAATATTGACTGGGCCCTTCCTATTGAGGGACTTACTTAGGATAATCATTACAGGCTCTAGTCATTGGTAAAATTACAAACAATTTACTATTCATCACTAAACGCCCTGAGCATTGTGGGTTGCGCTTTTAATATGGCAAGTTTTTCCTGAGTTGACTAAGGTTCGAACGGCGCTTCCGGATTCCGAGAATATAAACAATTCTAAGGATGTGTTCAATGTAGGTTTGTTTGCAAGCCGGGTACAATGGAATCACAAGAGATGATTATGATTATTGCCGCTTCTGACAGCTAAAACATTTTTTGTATTTATTTTAAAAATAAAGTAATTACTAGGGATGTACCGATCCAGAAATTCTGGGCCTATACCGGTGCCAACGATAGCCGATGCTTTTAGGCCTATTTTGTTTTTGTTATTTATTCCCCCTTTTGTGCCAGGGAAACAAAGAAATCTTCATAATAAAAAAATATTTTAACTGTTTTGAATAGGGATTTAATCTTCATTAAGATTTTAATCGATCAAGAGATTAAATTATAAACGATTAAATTGAACAATTTGTGGTCTCGTCTTTTGGTTGAAATTCATGGCGCGTGTATTCATATCACATATGTGCTCTGTGCCTCTAAGAAGCATTTGTTTATGAGAGACGTCAGCACATTGCTGCTAGGAGACGCTAGTTTGTCGTTAGAACTAAAGACGATATCTGCCTGATTTACATTGTGTTGATTAGTGTATTGGAAGTACACATGCTTTTTCAGTTTTAAACTACCTCCAGTGACTCAATAAACAGAGTTAAACAGTCCCTCTTCTTCAGTGTGGTTATTGGATAAGGAGTTATTAGTTTGACAATTCAATTATTGAGGTGTATGCGGGATGTTAACTTAAAATCGAAGAGGGTGAGCTGTTCAACTATGAAACAAGCTAAAACAGTCCAGTGTGGGAAAATTTCACACACAAAAACGTTACAACAAGTGCCCTGCCACCACAGTGATGCTGTTCTAAATTCGGACTAACTTCGTGTGTTGTGCCGAAATTTGACCAGCTGCCGAAATTTGATTTGAGCACAAATTCAATCATAAACAACAACATTAAGACCACGGAAATTGATGCAACATAAACATCGGCCACTGCGATCGGTGAATGCCATCTTATTTGCCGATAGGCCGATGGCAGTCAACATCAGCAATCCCTAATGATTACTTATTTTAACGTGAGTGTTCGAGGGTACACATGATATGGAGAATACGGTCAAGCTAGCCATGCTGCGCAGAGTTTACATCGCTATGCAACTGGACGGCCACAGGACTGCAGTGAGGAAACACAATGAAGAAGAGGGGGATAAGAGCAGAAACTTGAGCTCTGCTCCTTTGTTTTATCCACACAAGTCTGCTTTAACGATGTCAAGTGTCTTATGAATGTACATGGGTAACATTGCAGGCCGATCAGACAATTGAAACATATTTTGCTTGTGTTGCTTTGTTGAATGGATGGAAGCTAATTAACCACGTTCTAGAATGTTCTTTAACAAGATGCAAAATGACTGTAGTGTACGGTCTAAGCAAGTTTGTGTTATTTTTACGTGTGAGGGCTAGAGTGTCCTGCACTGGTGTCCTGCAGTTAATGTTAAATTGTATTGGTGAAGCTGACTGAATATGGCATGGCCCCACCTAGAATATTTATCACCAGCCGCCACTGGTTGCGTAAGTTACAAATCAGTAAATCTTTGCATGGAGATTTTGCTGTAATTTCTCTGATCAGTTATAATTGCCCTCTCTTTCGCAGTTTCGGAAGATGCAATGGCGTCCCAGGAATAATCCCTCTGACCTGTTGTCATCACTCGTTGGAGTGATGAGTTGGAGCTTGGTACTCTACATAACCCTATCCTCTGCAGGCCTACCAACAGTGGGGGCTACCAGACGATACGTACACAGCACAACCATTCGCACTGGTACAGCGAATGCAAGTAGCAACGGCTACGCCCATGAAATGGACAGATGGACTTTTATGGTAATGAAGGACAGATGGACTTCTATGGTTATGAAATATGAAGGACAGACAGACTTCTATGGTTATAAAGGCCACGTGGGGTTGAACACTCATATTGTTGGGTAAAAGGTAGGATGCGAAAGGTTTGATGGATAAAGCTGAAAAAAAATGTGGATGTTTAAAAGGAGGGTGGATGGATACTTTTGGTCACGACATTTGTCTAAAAGATAGAAAGTGGATGAAAGATAAGAATGTTAGAGGGGAAATGTTTTTGAAAGGTTGGAAAAATGCGGAATTTTGACAACATGCAACAATCCAATCAAATTAATTATATAAAATGAAAACAGCCCTGCACATATGCCTATACAAATTAATAAATGTATCGCCTATGCAAACACATCTAATAAAAGACCTGGTCCTGGCGTCTGTAACAACAACAGGCGATTCCTCAAACTTTCATTGAAACAAACACCGGCTACAAATTACCCTGTTCACACGCTCCCACACCAAATATATCTCACGGATTCACATGTTTGCTTTTGGGAAGCGTAAATTGCTATTGCAGACCATTGGAAACAATAAAATGCTGCGTTGCACGGAGCTCATATACGCAACGCCTGCAAGCAGAAAGAATATAATCAAATCGGACAGTGCTCTATTTTTTACTTCTGCAAAGCCCTAGAAACCTTAGATGTTGGATAGGAAGTTGCATGGATAAAAAGTTTGACTATGGACACTCTGTTCAGGACCACCTCACTGTAGGGGAACTGGGTCTTCCTACTTTTTGATATTGTACAGGTATTTCATAAACGCTCTATCAATATTTATAGATTATTAATCAATTAATCAATTAATTGGTTAATTAATTAATTAATTTATATTATAATCGATCAACTTGATAAAGAGTCATATTAAACAATAAAGGGGGCACCACCCAAGGACTTGAGCTTATTGCATGGCTCGATTTGAAACCAGGTCTAATCTTTATATTAACTTTATTAAATTAATATTAGTTCAATGTTAACGCGAATATGAAAGTTAAACGTTTCAGTCTCAATTCTAAAGTAGTAAATTCTAGTTGTGTGAATGGATGAATCATATGCAGAAGGAAACAGGAGTTTAAACAAACAATGACATTTATTTCTAATTCTAGGCAAGCTATGTACAGATATACAATGAATAAATGATAGTGATCTAGGAATGTTAGCAGGTCAGGTGTGAAACGTGGGTATGGATCTCTAAACAAAGCAGTATGAGGAAGCTAATTGCTATCAGCTAAGCACCAAATGCAATGTAAAAAGATAGCGGAAGTTACTCTGTGACGAGGGGTATGCTGCCTTGCAGCGGGGAATTCAAAGTCTGTTGATGGTTGAATGAGCAAAGATTGTGCTTGGAAAGGCGTCCTTAGTAGCAGATATTCCAATGTTCTTGATGGGACGCGGCCTTGTGGAAAAGACCGCGTGGTTGAATGTGTTGCGCAATTATTTCTGAACTCGACAGGGTTGATCCTTGACACAGGTTTGGGGACAGGCAAAGATAGGTGACCACATGGAATTAATAGCTTTGACTAAATCCATGTGTTTCTATCATCAAACTTGTAAATGTTCTACAAAGTTATGCAAAGTCTATGTCTCCTTGTTATAAATGTTTTAGTACCAAACAGTATGTATACTAGCTGGAAAAGAAGGGTTATCTTCTAAAACAAAAACATAACTATACATTCAATGAACTCATTTAATTACAAACATAATATTATACTTCAATTCTCATCATTGTCAATGTCCTTGTTCGCTTATTGTTTAGTTACTCTGTTAAACAACCAATCTCTTAGTCCTTGGAAAATTCTGATTTGGTTGTTGGGACAGAGACAAATTGGTAGAATTACTGTCCTGTCTCTCTGGTCTGGAGAGCATCTTACACCCTCCTCAAGAAACAAATGGGCAGGGGGGTTTAGACGTGGGAAGTTGACTCTCCTACAACTTTGGTGAAAGCCTGACTTTGTTAAAAATAATCCCAAACAGTAGTACTTCATCATCGTATGTGTCCACTATTATATTATGATGAAGCAGCACTGCCAATCTAGCAGCAATAAACGCCCCTTGTCAACAAACAGGGTCTGGATCGCAGTCCGTTTGTGCTGCAGGAGCAGGTTCTGCGGGCTAAGATGGTCAGTCCAATAACTGCGACGCATCATATCGCATTTGCTCAGGGAAATGCATTTTCTAGTTTGAAATACAATTGATTTGATTGATTTTGAATTAGAATTGGAGCAGCGGGTGCGGTGTTGCAGTCGCTCTATCGCACCGTTGTGACGAAGAGAGAGCTGAGCCAGAAGACAAAGCTCTCAATCTACCGGTCTATCTTCGTTCCTACTCTCACCTATGGTCATGAAGGGTGGCTCATGACCGAAAGAACGAGATCGCGGATACAAGCGGCGGAAATGAGTTTCCTCTGGAGGGTGGCTGGCATCTCCCTTAGGGATAGGTGAGAAGTTCAGCCATTCGTGAGGGACTCGGAGTAGAGCCGCTGCTTCTTTGCGTAGAAAGGAGCCAGTTGAGGTGGTTCGGGCATCTAGTAAGGATGCCACATGGCCGCCTCCCTAGGGAGGTGTTCCAGGCACGTCCAGCTGGGCGGAGGCCGCGGGCAGACCTAGGACCAGGTGGAGGGATTATATCTCCACACTGGCCTGGGAACGCCTTGGAATCCCCCAGTCAGAGCTGGTTAATGTGGCCCGGGAAAGGGAAGTTTGGGATGCCCTGCTGGAACTGCTACCTCCGCGACCCGACCCCGGACAAAGCGGATGAAGATGATGATGATGGTGATTTTGAATTATGAAGGGTGCACCCAGATTAAGGAATTGCACACATGTAAATGCATAAAAGGCTAAAGGAATTGCACCCGTGTAAGTGCAAGTAAAGGCTTAAGAATTACACCCATGTAAGTGCACGAAGGATTTGCACCTGTGTAAGTGCAAGGAAAGGAATTGTGCCCGCGCAAGCGTCTATTGACGCAAGCAAACGTTTTTGCGCTTGCCTCAGAAGTGCTGTTTAAACACTGGTAATAAAGATGTTTAAGCAAAAGTTCAAATGTGAAAATGTGCCTGAGGCAAAGTTGGTAACGTCTGTGTAAGCGCAATAAATAAATCCCTGCCGAGTATGATTAGAAGGACACCAATCTGCCGTGGTCATGGGAGTGCAATAGTGGTTAGCACTGTTGCTTCACAGCAAGAAGGGCCTGGGTTCAAACCCCACCTCAGCCAGCAAAACTGTAGATGTTGTCCGGGATATGTACAGCAGGAAGCTTCAATATGTAGCAGACCCAACCATGCCAAAACTGATGTATATTCATACTTAATAAGTGCTTAAAGACAGAGTTTGTCTGAACTGTAAATGCTACCTGAAACACAAAAAGGTAATATCTTCCTTAAGTTTGGGTAATCTTCTTTTGGCTGGGAGAGAGATTTTCTACATTTAAATCCCTGACATTGTACTGTGCCCCAACCTGAGGCCTCAACTTGTTTTACCTTGGGAGGTTTTAGTTGTGAGCACTGTCTGAGACATAAAGCCTTAAAGCAACTTTAGGTAGTTTCTTATAAGAGGTGGTTTTGGCTGCCTCTACAGTTTGCTTGCTGTAATTATTTTCCATAACCGTCGCAAAGAAGACATGCAGAACACTTGTGGTCACTGTATATCGCTAGCATGATCAACGACTATACTCCAAGTCTTACAGATTTTGTGGTGCACTTCCTCGTGCCGTAAAGCTAATCATCACAGTTTCATTCCCGGCGGCAGACCACTTTCATATTGAATATTGAGACTTTAAGAGGACTGATCTGAAGAGATTTTTTTCATTCTCCCAGACATTTCAATATGCAAACCGTAGAAAAGTATTGATTATACGGTAATACAAAACAGTTGCCTATAGTGCTTTAAACATTAAACCACAAGTGCCTGTCTTAAAGAAGGAAGACTGTCCTTAAAGGTCAGGGAGCAACACTTTATTCCTCAATATATCCCTTTAGTTGTAAATATTATCATATTAGCTCACTGGTAGGGGTTGGGGTTTCCACATAAGACTATGGCATGGATCTTGGCTGATGTAGTATCGGACATCAAGTGTCAAATTTGGACAGGTAGGGAGAAAAAAAACAGAAGTTGTTATCAGAAATCCATTCCCATCTGAATCAGCATGTCATTGTCAGACAGCACTCCAAGGGTGTCCCCTGCAAAATCTCTTTTCAATGTCAGTCGTTAAGACGCTTTATTGGGATAACTGTATAATTTAAAGAGACATTTTGTAATGTTTGCTTGGCATACCGACAGGGAGATTTTGTTTGGCTTGAGTTAGATTGACTTCTCATCGTGGGGATTACAATTATTTGCGTGAGAAATAGAGGTGACACATCGTTTTGTTTTCTGTAGCCTCCGATGTCGATGGGCCATGACAGCCGTACAAGAGATCACCTTTTATATGATTATTTCTGCACCACACCTCATCTTAAGCAAGGGGCTGAGCCCCTCCCCAAACAGGAGTGTAGTGTTCTGCAGCAAAGGGAAGTGGAGGAGGTAGGAAACACACTTGTAGCTCCAAGGAAGGCACAAGGGAAAATGTTTGGTGAGATAGAGAGCATCGTCCCCCTGCCTCTCCTAGCCTATTATTCACCACACTCCACTGAAAGGCAATTTGATGAGGCACAGCATGTGACACAGGCCTTCAAATGTGACCTGAATCCACCTCCCCTCATCTAGCTATCTGCCTCCTCTTCGACTGTGAGTTAGATGCAAACTTCATAACAGAGATTTCAGGAGAGGACAAGTATGCCAGTTTTCGGTTAACGCTTTCTCACAAGATAGAAGGCCATGGGGGAAAAGCTTTTTGTGCGAGTCTGTCTACATTAGAGCTGGAAACAGTGGTTCATTTTGTGAGCGGTAACCTTGATAGAAAATGCTGTTTTCAGAACGTAATCCCTGTTTCCTTGATAACCACAATAATGTATTGGTTTAATGCTTTGTTGTCTTTTTAAAATTGCCTAGGTCAGAAATTGGTTAAATTTAAATAGAAGCCAAAGATTGTCTGTATTTACTGTAGCTCATACCTATCAATGGTATCTAGCTGTTGATATGGTACAAATAAACATGAAAAGGAGAAAAGGATTAGTTAATAGAGATACATTTTTACTGAACCTTGATGGATGTAGATTCTCAGGTATTGACAATGTAGAATGCAAAATAGTGGTGTCTTGTCGCACGGTGAGCATTCTGTTAAACCCTGTCCTCACATTTTACACGTCTCTCCTTTTAGTGAGGCAGATTGGTCAACCAATTGTTAAAAAAAAGTAGCAATGATAGATTAAACCCAATTAGTTTTTTTCCAAAAGGATCTATGACTTGACGAACAGAGAAAACCTTCCGAGAGCTAAACAAATTAAATTGAATATGAAAACAAGAAGCCTCTGGCCATTTTCTCAATAGCCAGAGACATAATGTAAAAATAAATTAGATGACCTGAGAGGAGTCTAGGTCTCAGAATAGGACTATTAAAACCCCAAACTATCCCATAATATCAAAGTATTGGACTTCAGAATGGTCACCTTGCAAATGTGCAAAGAATATTTGTAAGATTAAATGATGTGTATTCAGAGGTATATAATCATCTATTACTTATTCAATGGAACCTGTAGCTATAGCGCCTGCTACTTAATTTATTCTAGTAACTGAGTGCCACCCAGTGGTCATGGATTTACACAGCTGTTTCCTAACCAATCACTATTCACAATCAAAAAATGTCTTGTTTTCTGTAAGAAATCATACAAAATAAAAATATTAGCAATGCAAATACAACAGCATGGAGCGTATTCCATTCTGTTTAGAAATAAAAAAAAATTCCTCGCAGTTTGGAAAAAATGTCCTGCTTCTATTTTGAGGTCCTAACTACATTGCCAAAACCAACACCACACCCAGGCCTCAATGGTCCCAATCCAGCAGACCCTGATTCTACAAGTATTTAATGATGGCGAGCGTGATTGTTGAGGGGCATGGGCTGCACACTCCGGCTGGAGGGTGGGCCGTAGCCCATGTGCTGGAGGCTCCCCATCTCGCCAAACTGCCGCAAGTGAAACTGGAGGCTGAGCTTGCGGGTCATGTCCCTGAGAGCCAGGAAGGAGGCCAGAGTCTCGGAGAGGATGAAGAGGAGGTAGATGGAATGGACGGCCCTTTCCAAGGGGAGGATGAGGATGCCCTCGTCAGTGAGAAAGAACAGCAGGATGGGCAGCTGGAACATGAAGGAGAGGAGCCAGAAACCAGCCAGCTGTGGCACCTGTGAAGAGGGACAGAGAAGCTGGGTCTATATGGTAGGGCTGGGACGATAAGAGGCCGTGTCTACATCGTAGGGCTGGGACGATATCAGCTTTAAAGAATCAATGCAAAAAAACGTTTTAACGATATTGTAACCTACTGTTAATCTTCACGTTTTGATTATCAAATTTTTTGGTTGGAAAGACGACTACACCCACATGGACGTTCAAAAATGGGTAAAAGGTGAACGTTTTTCCCATGCCTATTTGTAGACGTTGAATTAACCCACGTTTCACCAAGCAAAATCAGGTCTAAGTTTGAACTTAGAAAAAACTTCCACTTTTGAACCATGTTTTAACTGGTTTTGACCTTTGACAATTAACCGTTTAATAAACGCATTTCCAACGGGACAACACAGTAAAAGTTAAAGTAGTTTCGGCTATAGAATGAGAACTGAACAACCAAAAACACTTTAGTCATGCAAACAAATTAAATTTCCACTGAAACTTCAAGAACAAAGAAAACCATGTGACATCAGTTTCAATAAAAAAATATTTAATAAGCATCAGTTTATGTAACATCAACACCTTTCCAAACACAATTATACAGACATAAATTTTTAAGGCAAACTAATAATTGAAAGTGCAAATCTTTCTTCACGTTTTATATGGTCTGTCAGTAGCCCTGGAGTTGGACCTCATGACAGCCTCTGGAATAAAAGGGGAATATCAAAATCGATTATATTACACCATACTATTATGCTTTGACTGTACAACCACTCATTGAATAAATCGTGCATTGAAAATAGTCTTGCAGCTTACTACTTCTTACTACTACAACAAGCTATAACGCTAACACTACGGGCTACCATAGTTAAGCCAAACCAGCCCACATAGTTAGCAACATTAAATAAAACAAATGGTGCTAATTTATGTTTTGCTTTATGGAAATACAGCATTGTAAGTACTTACAAAGTATGTAGTTGAAAAGCAGCATGCCATGAACCCCTACTCCGAGGAAAGTTCCTCTGTTCTGTTCGGTTCACCATCGCCGAAGCAAGTAAGAAGGGGGAGGCTGCAGACCTGGAGCACAGGCAGATGTAGACCCCACATGCAGATATAAGCCCCATGCAGATTTAGGACCCTGTTAATAGGCTAGTAGTATACTTATCGTCCAGTTGGTGGCGGTAATGCACCTTAAACTGGTTTGCCAACCGCCAATAAACACTAAAAACAAGAAGAGAAAGAAGCTGAAGCTACACAAGTTTATTGATTTGCTAGTTATTGTTGTTCAGCAATCCCGTAATGTTGGTTTTTTTAAGTTGTTTTAATAAATACTTTATGGTTCACAAAAAATCTGCCTTCTTCTCATATAGCTAAATAACCCTTGACATTTTAGAAAGGGACGACTTGCTAGTCTTTGTAAAATGCTATGTAGAATACTATTCTGTAGATGTATGACAAACAATAGTGAGTAGTACAGTAGATATTTAGTCAGTGGTGCATATCATTACACTGCATGTCTTGAGGGGTTATATATTTGAATTTAATGTTTATATCTAAATTCAGAACAACTAAAACTACATGTATCGCTCAATTGCACTTTGCTCCAAAAAACATAAGTGGATATAACTATATGCTAGAACACTAAGGCTGGGTTGCACCAACATGGATTAACTCTTAAACTAGATTAAATCACGGTTTAATTGTTCACCCTGTAGCACCAAACGTTAAATCTAGTTTAATTTAAGCTTAAAATTCATTCTTGTTTAGTTTTAACCCTTAGCAATATCAATTTAATTTCCATTTGAACCTTGATTAAATTAAAGTTTGTTGCACCAGTAATTTTAACCTGGATTTGCATTTATATTTAATCCACCCCTGGAGGAGGTTTATGTTAAGTATACCTCAGTTTTATTGAGAACATGGCTACAACCAAATAAAATAAAATGTATGAACTTCTTTGACAGAGGGCCCGTAGTCATTGGTGGTGATCCTCCGCCGGTTTGAAACTTACCCTCTCCTCTGCTACTGTGACTGTCCCTTGTCTCCTACAGTTGAGTCATTAAGGCAAAGCGCTCGGCTCTAAATGGACCAGGCCCCCTTCTCAAGCATACAGCTGTCAGTCCTCTCTCATCACTGCAAACTCCGACAACTCAGCAGAATCTTTACACATTTCGAAAACCTCTTTGACGTGCCATATCGTTATATCAGCAGCTAGTTGCCCACAAAGTAATTAGCAAAACATTGCGTTAAGCGCTCTAGTGGTAAACAGTAACTTGTCCCTTTGCGGTTCATGTCTTTTTGTACCAATGATGGTAATACAAGGGATATGGTCTCTAGTGTAAACGGAGAAATTGTCTAAGGCCCTGATGATTGTCTCTGTAATGTTCATGAGAGCCATTACCTGACTGTGCCATAAACATTGGAAGACCATCCTGTCATTAACAAACGTGAAACATACAGCAGAAAAAGTGTATGGACAGTTTTCTAATCTACGGTTTCTAACCGTGAAATGTGCATTTTGTTCTGTGAAGTTGCTTACAGTTTTAATGTATTTTTGACAGATTTTTTCTGGTAACCACAGCTGGCAGTTTTTTTCCGTAAAGAAAGTCTTTACTGTAATACTGAATATGTCTGCACCGTTTTTTTTTTTACGGTTTTCCTCTGGCAACCACAGCTGCCAGTTTTTCTCTGTAAATTCTGTCTTTTTTTGTTGCAGTGTGTCTGCATGTGCTCCAAGTCTGCAGCCTCCCCCATAGAAGCAAGTTGATTGTCTACTCGCAACTGCAAGCTGTACCTGCACATGCACTTTTCAGCAGTCAGCGCAATACTCAATAAGTGTACCCTTCTCCAATATCTTATTTTACATTAAAAACAGCTCCTTTTCCCATTACGTTGTCCTACAAGCGTCTTGTTAGCAACACACAGCCTTTAGCTCCATATTTCTTAAATATTCTATGAAACAACGCGTTCAAATTATGTCTTCGTATAGACCACATTTCGCTTTCCTGAATTCAGAGAAAAAGCTTCAAAATAATCAATATAATCTGTCTTTCAAGCTATAAATTAAAGAGAAATAACAAAAATTATAAACAAATTTGTGTTTTGTGACACGTGGATGTTGTAACCGAATTTTAGATGGTTGAAAAAAGGGCGAAAAGCCGTTTTGAATGTATCCGATATCTACCAGTTTTCAACTAGAAATCAACGTTGAAATTAGAAGTGATTAAAAATCGATTTTTATTTTGAAACTCAATGTTTCTTTATATGATTGACGCATCGATCCATAGTCCCAGCCCTACTTTATGGTAATGAAAGAGAAGTTTGGATACACAGAAACACAGGGATTGGTTTTGTCACAAAGCTAATGTGGAATACACATACATTTTAAGACTATAAACAAGCCTCTATTTCATTTTCAAAAGGAGGAAGTTGAACAGAATTACCTTCTCAGTGAGGTTTCCAATGTAGCCCAAATAGAGTCTCACCACTTCAATGAAAGTGAGCAGGATCATCCCAGTGATGAGCAGAGCTTGGTAGTATCCAGGAAGGTAGTTGAACTAAAAGACAAAGAAAAACGTGATTTGAATAGACATTTTTTTAACCATGCCTCAATGTTGTTTCAGTATCTTGGACTTTGGACCAACCTTTAGTTCCAGCATGAGCACAGCAGAGAGCCACCAAAACGGGAAGTAGAACATGTTGAAGTAGAGGAGCATCTGGAGCGGCAGGTGGGACACCAGCTCGTTAACTGACGGGGAGACAGTAAAGCCTGGTTTATACTTCTGCGTTAGCACGTTAGCGAATGTAAACGTTCATTTGGCGCTTACGTTCGCACAGTAGTTTGCCTACATACTTCAACATAAGTTTAACGAGCCCACTAGGTGGCAGTGTCGCATTTAGCAATCCAGAATGTACAAAAAAACGTAGAAGAAGCACAGACACGGAAACTCCCGTGCATATGTTGTCCCACGAAAGTGTAAACAGAGACCTAAGGTTGCTCACTGCTTTTCATATTTTCTTATATCAAATCAAGTTTATTTATAGAACACGTTTCAAACAAGCAGAGCTGACTAAAGTGCTGTACAATACTGTATATTCACATACAGTTTATCAAACAATACAGAAAACAGCTTGTACATAGTATAGCCTATATAGGCTATATGTTACATCTAAGTGCATAGAAAACCACTAATATGATTCGAAGGCTATGGAAAATCAGCCTATCTGCATTCATTGTGTCATCTGCGTTTTAATTTGTTTGGATACGGCCAAAATATTACCGTACATCTACTTGCTTCCAACCCTGCTCAACCAATC
This sequence comes from Galaxias olidus, assembly GCA_026901105.3. Classification (NCBI taxonomy): domain Eukaryota; kingdom Metazoa; phylum Chordata; class Actinopteri; order Galaxiiformes; family Galaxiidae; genus Galaxias; species Galaxias olidus. Next base: position 62,255 of record JAPMUY010001716.1, on the reverse strand, counting down.
ATCGATTGTTTGACGCACTGAGAAGACGCTTCGCGCGACGGGCTGTTAGGATTTGGGAGGAGTCCCCGTCGGCGGCCCTCGGTGAGCTACGCTTTCCCAGAAACCCATGCGCTTCGAAGCTACGCAGAGCTGTTTAGGTGCTGCTTTGCAGACGCATAAACCAGGCTTAAGACGTAAAGCTTGTAAATAACGTCATCCAGGAAGACAATGATATTAGGCAAAAATGTAAGGATAAAATTTATTTAGAATTTGCAATGTCGTGCAATGTCTTGTGTAGCCTGGGTTTTGAAATTTTGTGAAATGTTCTACAACTACCTGAAGTTTAAGCATTCTTTAAGGGGAGCTAATGTAGCTGGTTAGTTTGGTAGCAACATGCGTTGATTGTAGTGCCACATGGAGCCAAGGTGTAACCCAGCCACTTTACCAACCTGATCGGTCATCCTGCTCCCGTAGAAAATCACTGCTATCCCTTGTTCTGTTGTTGTTGAACATGGAACCGCCCATGTAAAACAGGCCCATCTGCAAGTTCTGACTCACTGGTGAGAAGAACACTGGCATGGTGACTACAAACCAAAGCAACCACAATACTTGTACCCATTAACAGAAATTATAACAAGCAAAGGAGAGGATATAAGCAACAAAACCATTCTACTTAGACTTAGGATAGCATTCGACTGAGTGTGTGTGTGATTGAAGTCTACAGGGATTAGTGGACCAGACAGCGTAGGTAATCAGATTAGGTGGGAGGAGGCCGTTTGACAGTGGATTAAACTATTGCATGGTCGAGGCTTTGACACTTAATTAGTACCTCGTTAGAAATGTTATCAAAAACAAATGGAGCTATAATAACATATAAGTCCTTGGATAGCTGATTGGTACACATACATGTTTAACATGCAGGGGCATAGGTTTGGTTTAGACATTGGTGGGGACATTAATCCGTAAACACAACAAAGGACACATATTGGATTTAGTCAGCTCCATGGGGATCAATCCCTGCAACCTCATTGATGTTGAGTTTCCTATCTCGGACCAGTGCTATTCGAGAGATCTGTCCCCAGAATGAAGCAAAAATGTGTATATACAGTATGTGTGTGTGTATATATATATATATATATATGTATATATATATATATATATATATATATATACACAGTATATGTGTGTGTGTATATATGTGTGTGTGTATATATATATATGTGTGTGTGTGTATATGTATATATATACTGTATGTATGTATATATATATATATATATATATATATATATATACACACGTGTGTGTGTGTGTGTGTGTGTGTGTGTGTGTGTGTGTGTGTGTGTGTATATATGTGAAGATTTTGGCCATTTGTATAAAAAATCGAATTGTGTCACCTGGCCCGGGAATCGAACTGGCACTCTTCCGGCTGCTAGGCTATCTACCAGGCTATCTATTTAAATCTACAAGGCCATCTACCGAGCTACCTTTTGGGCAAATTGCCCACCTAATATATATGGCAGCCAACTCAACTATGGCAGGCTAGAACCTGCCCGTCCCTAACCTTAGCAGGCTGGATAGTTCTAGTTTGTAGCCCAGGCCAACATACAAACTATTTTGAACAGTAGGATACTAGTAATGTAATATACTGCTTGTACTTTCAGAATGTGATTATAAGATTTATTAATGTAAACAATATGTTGCACTGACTACCACAAGCTCACAAATTGCATTCCTGTCCAGGTTGTCCTCCTTGTCTGCTTTCTTATTGCCGTGGGTGTGCAACATCAGACTGTTGCTGCACGATTTAGATGAGCGACTCTCTGCTAAACCAATCAAATTAACGATTTCTTTAGGTGGAGGTGGGAGGGGAAAAGTATAGTAACAATAATACATTGGATTTAGTTTTTTTGCGCTTTTTCTCAGGACTCAAAGCGCCATTCAAATTGGTCACCAATTAGATACACACAACGAACGGACAGACAGCTAGCACACACAACAATCAGTCCACGGCAGCCAATTTGCGGCAGACTTGTTCACCCAACAAATCGCAACAGACTTTTGCACACTCATACAGACAGACAGACTGACTCCAGTTCTATAGGCAGGGCTTTAGTCAGGGCACTGATAGGAGTATTAACCCATGTTTTTTGTGAGCCCTTTTGTGGGGCCACTGGAGTAGATAAAATTACTTAACGAAAGGCGTGTACTAGATTATTGGTGGCCCAGTGGGCCCTTGGCATTAATAGGGACATGTCCCTACCGTCCCGTCATAAATCTACATCTGTGAAAACCAGTGTTGGGCAGTAACTGAGTACTGAGTAATGCATTACTGTAATGTGATTGTGAAAGGGATTACTATTTCCAAAACAATAATTGTATTACAGTTACTAATCCAAGTAACGCTGTTACTGCATTGCAGTAATTTAAATATTTTTTTGGGGTCCTAGATAGGCTATCTTATGATGAGGTTTTTACGCTCGGCAGGTCAGGGCCACGTTGGCTACTAGCAAAGATGTACTTCTTGTAGCTGCCAGTTGTCCTAAATTCAAACTCTGATGGCTAAAAGATGATGGTAGGAGAGAGCCTGTGAGGGAGCTTCAGACAGCAGTGTCACACAAACTGCTAAACTGAATGATGAAGTTAGCACCGCTCTGAGGTGAGTGCCACTGCTTCCAGAGCGAGAGCAGGCACTATGACACGTAACGTTGCGTTTTCCTAATTTTATCGAATCAATCAACATATAATTGCTATTTAACGTTACCTGGCCGACACTGCGGGTTTTATGCTAGATTTGGAGTTCACACAAGGTCACGTTAGCTTGTTTTAATTATGCTGGATTGGCCTGGCATTTGCTCAAAACTGCAATGGCATACACAGGGCAGGGGACAATAATCTTCAACGAGAAAGATGCATGAAGGCAGTGAGAATTTGTTATGCAATTAAATTGATGGTTAAAACGGAAAACAACCTATGCCTTAAGATGGTAACTTTGATCTAGGTTGTCTTCCTGAACAGAGCCAGCTATTTCGTCTGGTCTTAATTCGTCAGGGCATAATGAACAGAGATATCGTTGTAATTTACCTCGTTGATAATTTTAAGTAATGGACTATGAGATCAGGGAGGTGTGGGGTCGAGACTCTGAATCAGTTATTTTTCTCAAATGTATATACTATATATATATATATAGTATGTTTATAGCCAACATTTATAGGACATTTGAGAAAAATAACTGATATATATATATATATATATATATATAGTAATAGAACGACTAGGGAAAGTAATAGTAATATAACTAGTAACGTCACTGTGTACTTTTGATACCAAGTAATAAGTAAAGTAATTTTATTATTTTTTAAAGGAGTAATATGTAAATAGTAACTTGATTGCAAATCCTGAGTAACGTGTCCAACACTGATAACATGAAAACGGTCTCGGTTGACTCTTTGACAATTCATTGAAAGGTGATTCTTTTGCTTGACTTAGATTTTAGTTGTATGTTATCATGAAGCCTTGTGACTCCTCAGATATCAGTTGATATGTTCTGAAGTGACATAGCGGTATCAGCCTTGGTGACCTGGTGCCATGGTCATTGCCACTTAGACAAATGGAGACACAAATGGAGACACAATCAACTGGATTAAATCAAAACTTTATTGCAAAACTCAAACTTTGATTACAGTGAGAGACAGTATGGCTGGCTCTGTAAAACTGTACCCTAGTCGCTATGTGTTCAGAGGGGGGCCTGGCTCTGCTTCTGACCTTGGGGCCCCACTCGTCATTATTGACTGGGTGCAGTTATACAGTGTGGCCACACAGTGTCCTCACAACTCATCCCTGGGGCCGCGGAGGGGGAAGTGCTTGAACTCTTCAGGCACCGCCTCTCCTTTCTGGCTCCTTTTGTAGAATCCCAGTGAGTCCAGCAGGGCACTGATCTCATCTGCCTTCATCTTCTTCACAGGGATAGTCTAAAGTACGTACATGAGAAATGTTTAAACGGCATTGAAGCTTGGACATAAAGGCGTTAGGGTAAGATAGGTCTGACATGGTATGCAAAAACACACACACACACACACACACACCCCTATTCAAATATTCATACTCACGCATACGTGTACAAATACACTTTTTTTTAACTGCCTCTCAGTATCTCAGAGATATCTTTGTCAAATCTTAGAAATATCTCTTACACCATCACTGACATTGTTAAAATATATTGACAATATTACGATATGCAACACAGAGTGAAAATTATGTACATCAGACCCTTTAAGCTGTACCTGAACCACCTCATCCTTATCATTGTAGAGGATCAGATGTGGATTCTTCTCCTCTGATGAGTCATATTCCAGGTTGTGACTATAAAAGGTGAATCAAGGAAAATGACAGAAAAGTGGTGCCACACACATACACCCAGATCTCAGTCTATCCCTCTACAAACACTCACCATTCCACCGATTTAAAAACTGCCACATGGTTTTGCTGAATAGCCTTTTGAAATATGCTGGGGATTTAAAGCTAAAATATACTGACCCCTGCCTTGGCAGTTGCGTTGTTTTATTTATCATGAAGGTCATGAGAACGGTGCTGGTGGGTGGTAGGTACACCAAAGAACAGTATTATTTCCAAATGGTCAGTGAACTAAAGGGCAGCATGCAACTGGCCCACGCACCATCTCCCGTGATACGTGATTCGCAGATCCAGGTTAGGGAGCACATTGTGATAACTGAAAGGATACTATAATGCCCATCGCTCCATGAGAAAGTGGTGGAGTTCCGGCATATTTTTTATTCCTCATCCAACCACGCTGGGAGCCTATAAAATAAGGAAGATACACAAAAATCGAAGTCCGTTGTGAAAACATCTGGTAATGTCATGACGTCAATGTACCTCACAATAAACTTACTATGGCATGGACAAAAGGTCAAAGCTTATTCAAATCTGACAATGTTTTACAGTATATAACCTGTTTGAAATAGCCAGTCTATCTCCTCAAATACTTACCAGTAGTTTCCCCCTTGTTATGATTGGTTTCTCTTCGACCTTTGTATCATTGATATTGTCTGCCCCACTTATTGTGGTAAAGAGGGCTAAACTGAGTACTACAATGGCCCACATTAGGAGAGGATGTATGTGGAGTCCTCAAAAGTGGAAAGAAACCAACATTCATGTTCTGAATTGTCATGAACACCTGTTCAGTGGACTGTGCCATGTTGCACTACCTGCAGGGCGAAAATGTACACCTGCTTATTTCTCAACAGTTTTTTGGGTCGATTCGATCTCAATGGATAATAATTTAAAGGCCATACATCAATTGTACTTTTAGGCGCTTGGAGATGTAATGACTGTATTCGTTTGGAATACCATACTTTTCCCCAAAACAAGTTGCTCCCAATATAATTTAAGAAAAGTTTCTCCCTGCTACTATGTCTTTGTAGCAGTCCACATAAACCCCAGTGCATCTGTGTTCTTGTCACTTTTTCCCATGGGTATTTTGTTGGTCAGTAGACACCACCACCTCTTTGGCTTCTAGCAAGTTATAGGGTTGTAGTGGCTTCAAAATGTACCATAGTTAAGTCAGCATTCCATCAGTCGAACATGGTGAAAATTAGAGTAATAACATTACAGTTATACAACATTAAGGCATTTGTTTCTGTATGAAATAATTTTCCATACAAGAAGGTGTGTTGATACCACGTATCACTAGGAGGCAACTCCACTGTCCCAAGTTTACCTACCCGTTTCCTCTTGTAAAATACACAGACACTTGACCACCTCTAGAGGGCGTTAGCATCTGCATCTGCTTTTCCTGGCAGTTGGCTGGTAACATGTACTTCCAAACCCTAGCCACACAGACAATTATGTTTCCAACAAACATAAACCATTCTGGATCGGAATGCTGAAGCATATTCATCTTTCTCTCTCTATTTTTTCCAGACACAGCACTGAAACCCCAGGCCTCAGCCCTTGTATTTGGCATTTGCTAGTGATGATGTGTCAAATGGCAGAGCAGTCCCCCATTTTAACTGGGCTTCCTCCCCTTTGGCAGCCGTCATAAATCTGCAGGCCCAAACGGCACAGGCCTCTCTGAGTTTGGAGTTTTACTTAACATTCTTTATATGTGTTATCAGCCCCAACCGTGTTTCTCACAATATTAGTTGGGCCTGCCAAGTGCTTCATAGAAGAACAGTCAAATGTTGGTTTGTTTCAAAACACAGAAGGCGAGAGAAAGTACAGTATCGTAAGAGGGAGGGGGTTGGGGGTTCCTGGCATGGCTCTATTGAAGGCTTAGCATGCGAGTGGATGCATACCATATGTATATTCAGACTGTATACCGTACTTATATCATGGTGTGGTCACCAGAGAGAGAAACAGAGGGAGTCTGTGTGTGTGTGTGTGTGTGTGTGTGTGTGTGTGTGTGTGTGTGTGTGTGTGTGTGTGTGTGTGTGTGTGTGCGTGAGAACAATGGAGAAAACTTCATTCTCATCTGGAGGGTGAAACGTCTGAATTGGAAAGTTTTCTAAACCCTGACACAACACGCAAAGTTAATGTCACTATGCTAATACGTCCGTTGCTACTGCAGCTTCAGTCGAGAATATTCTCTGTAACTACAACACACAAACACAGCACAAGCTTACAAGGGTTCCAGCTCAGTTGGTCCTTTCTCTTTTCGTTTTCATTCACATACATAATGAGCAAAAGCGGAAGCCCCTCTGTTTACTCCCCACAGCAGGAGCGAAGCGCTGCAGACCCTTCATCCCTCTGTCCGCCTGTCTGTCCTGTCTCTTTCCTCACACTCAGCAGTAAGGGCTTGTTATAGGGACGCGCATTTCCTGCTCCCTGCCAAAGGGATGCCGGCTGCCGCACAAACAGGGGGCCTGGTGTGTGTGTTTGATCCTGTCTGTCTGGACCCTCAGGGCTGTAGGGGGAAGGACTGCTGCCTGGCGCTGCTGTAAAGCAAATCCTATAAAGAAGAAAGGGTTTAAGAGGAATTATGGAGGAAAAGAGACAAGGGTGTCTACTAGGAAGCAGGACACAGGGTTATGTACCAGAGGAACAGGACACAGGGTTATGTACCAGAGGAACAGGACACAGGGTTATGTACCAGAGGAACAGGACACAGGGTTATGTACCAGAGGAACAGGACACAGGGTTATGTACCAGAGGAACAGGACACAGGGTTATGTACCAGAGGTTACAGCGATTGTGATCGTACAGATTCTTCACAGAATGAAAAACTGGAAAGGTATATTAATTTTTAGGAGTGAAAATCCAAATAATACAATCTCTGATTGTTCTTTCTCAGAATGTACTTTATCAGTATTCGGAAAATAGAACACTATTATGAAAGGTCTCTCACTTCCAGTTTATAAGAGGAGAATAAGGAATTTGTTTCGCTCCTTTAAAGACACTTGTTCAGACTTCACTTTGGCTCTGAGATGTAACATGTAGCAGTTGCATCTGCTTGCGCATGCATTTGATGTACTCTTATTTTGTAGTAGCCTACTGCGTATTAGATTGGATGCACTTAATTTGTATCCTTATCTAGGCGATTGGGTCAAGTTGCCCCTATCCTCCTGAGTTATGGATTTTTTTTTTTTTACCTTGAAAGCACTATTTGTAGGTCTCTTTGGATAAACGCATCTGCTAAATGACAGGAATCACTTTAGATTAATTCATTTTATAGCACTTATTTTTACATCCTGCAACCAGAATAGGTATTCTACAGCATGTCAGTTTATTGAATCAATTAAAAAAATTGATCAGTCAGCGCTTTAAATTCTATATTAATTACGAAGATTGTATGGTATGCAATGTAATATAAAACAATGAGTTTTTATCTAGTAATCCTGTAATGTAATTTACTATCTGATAACAAGACTTTAAAAGTAACAGGTGGAAATTCCCATTAATACCTTTTTAGGCAGCACTTTATTTTAAGTATTGCATATAAGCCACTAATTTGTGGCTAATAAGTGTATGAACAAACTGCTAATTAGGAGTCTAATATACAGTGCATCCTGAAAGTATTCATACCCCTTCACCTTTTCCACATTTTGTTATGTTACACCCTAATTCCAAAATGGGTAAAATAAAAAAAAATTCTCAACATTCTACCTACTATACCGCGTGAAGTGGTAGGGGTATGAAAGTGAAGGGGTATGAATACTTTCAGGATGCACTGTACACACATAGTAAGTTATGTATTATTGAATATAACTTAACGTACAAATTGTTCGCCAAAATCAATTCTTATTAGTAGTTAGGAAGGAGCTAGTACTGTAGCTAACAGAGTGTTAGTATGCAGTTTCAGTATTCTTGACCATTCTATCTTTACTTGTCCCATACTGAAACTGCATACTAACACTGTTAGCTACAGTAGCTCCTTACTAAATATTAATATGCATTGATTATGGTGAACAATTGGTACATTAAGTTAAATTCAGTTATACATAATTTACCACGTGTGTATAATAAAATTCTGAATAAGATCTCTGTAAATGGCTAACAATATGTAATAGACACCTAATTAGCAGTTTGTTCACACTGTGATACCTAAAATAAAGTGTTACCCATTTTCGTAGTTCAGATGATTTGTCATCCGTCACTACACATCTAGTGTGTAGTGACAATGGAGATTATAGAGTACATCTCTACGAGGCTGAACGGTTTCTTCTGCTGATTCAGTTAATTTGGGAGATTTTTGTATATAAATGTCCCGTTTACATATTTAGATTTGTGTTGGGCTGGTCAGTAACATTGTAGCGGATGTGCATTAGATATTGACCACATCAGATAGTTTGAGGGGCACACTTCCAACCCCCCCCCCCCCCCCCCCCCCCACACACCCACCCCCCATCCCTCATCAAATCTCAATCTGCCAAATCAGTAGCCCATGGCCCCTGTAATTGCTACAGTGTGGGGTTTGTCGGCTCAGAAAGGACGGCTGGTAGTACACACACAAGTTAGTTTGTGCATACTGTAAGCGTACTTTAGACACACAGAATACACACACACAAACACACACACACACACACACACACAAATATGCAGGATCACACACATGAACAATCACATACACCATGAGAATGCACCTAAACTCACATATACAGAAGATATGAAATTACGTGCTTGGAACAAATAACACGAACAGACAAAACTGTGGCAAGCGAACTTGATCTGCTTCTACAGAGCTTCCAGACAGAATACTCACAGATCCAGATGCTCATGAACATCTAGATGAGAAGATCACAGGGAGATTAAATGGTGGCAGAGATTAAACATGTCTTTGACAGGTGCCACCGGTGGCCAGATAGCAATGAGTATGCGTGAATGGTGTTAGCGGGTCTAACCTATTTCTTGCTGTTCGGAGCTACCCGGCAGCTCGACTTGCAGTCAAGATTCCTTGTGATGTCTGATTGCCCAGCATCATGATTGTGATTGGTATGGGTGAATGCTCGTCGCCAGTTAGGTTGTTTGATGATTGATGACTTAGATATACAGATGGAAATGCTGAGATGGAGTGCCAGATAGGGCTGTAGAATCGATTCCAAAAAGAGTCGATTCCCGATTCCGGTTTTTATTATGTAATTAAAAATGTAATTTTTAACTCTCAATGTTCTCTCGTTTTGTGTCATCTGTCTGTAACCATGTGTTGTTTTTCTGAGTATGCTGCTGCCTCTCTTGACCAGGTCTCCCTTGAAAAAGAGATTATTAATCTCAATGGGATCTTTTTCCTGGTTAGATAAAGGTTTAATAATAATAAAGTTATTGTACGGCCCACATACCGCATGGAATGAAGGCGATGAATCCACCTGATTCCGGCTCCCAGAACACAGCCGGAACTCCACCCTATAATTAATTAATTAATTATTCAAGTCAATACGGCCCAAATACGGCAGAGATATTTTATCCAATTGCCGCTTTCCAATGTTGATTCAACACATCGTCATATAATCATTTTAATAGGCTGCACAATTTAAAGGGATACTTCACCCACTGGGCGGAGGCCGCGGGGCAGACCTAGGACCAGGTGGAGGGATTATATCTCCACACTGGCCTGGGAACGCCTTGGAATCCCCCAGTCAGAGCTGGTTAATGTGGCCCGGAAAAGGGAAGTTTGGGATGCCCTGCTTGAACTGCTACCTCCGCGACCCGACCCCGAACCAAGCGGATGACGATGATGATGATGATGATGACTTCACCCATTTCCCAAAAAAGTATCTCCACGTGATGCCCATTCCAGAAACAAACAATATATGCAGCCAGACAAAATTGAAAACAAAAAAATTAGATTTTTTTTTAATAATCACAAAAAACGCAAAATACACATTAGCAAATTATGCTGTAGAATAAAGAAAACAATTATTGATGCACATTTATATAACTGATGTAATAAAAAAAATTATAGTAGTCAACAGGGTTCTCATGTCTAAACAACTACAGTATTCCTTCCCATCGCTAAATATTATGCTAGTACTAGCAAGCGTTATAAAGAAAATAGCGTTTTAATTTTATAGAATCAAGAACAACTTGATCTCCTAAATTCTTATACATTGGTGCTAGCTAACTTACGGTATCAAGCCAATATATATGACAAAATATATTCACTAACAAGAATCGAGACAAATTTAGGAGGAGCCGCTGGATCGTTACAGCAACATCTAGTACAGCCCCAAATTAATCCACACACGTAAAAAAAGTTACACATGAGATATTATTATATTAGCTAGCTAGCTGCTTACTCAGCTGTCAAATGCCCCCTTGGCCCAGCAGGTCTCGGCACTCGGCACTCTAAAATATGTCTCCAGCACTTCGCTGTCTGTATGCGCTGCAAAGCTTTCACGGTCAGTAACACACTGTGCGTGGTCCCACTCAGTGGAATACACTCTCTGTCTCCATAGCCATCGGCAGGCAATACCCATAAAAATGCACCACCAGTTAGAAGGCCAGCCTTGGCTCAGCTGCAATCGCTTTGGCTCCAGCTGGTTTGCCCGCGTTGGTGCATTTCTTGATCCCTATATCTTAGTTCCTCATCGCTAAATTCCGCTTCAAATAAATACGGCTGAATTTCACTGTCTAACGAAATATCCATAAAGTTGTCTTCATCTAATTCTGCAGTGGAATCAGTGACCTTGTCAGCCATGATCACAGACAATGCAGATGAGTAGCTATCTAGGTGTAATGCTATCACAACAACATCACAGCACAGGTAGCGACTAATTTGCATGGCAGTTCCCCCTAATTTGAATTGCCCGCCTTTGGTTGTACGTCACTCAGAGAACCAGAAAAGGACCTCCTCCTGGCTGGAAGCGGCTGTAGTTTTCCTAACTCGTTTTACATTCTACTGTTTGATGAGAAACGATACATGACAATACTGTGTATAAAATAGAACATTGGTATTTGATGAAAAACATATCAAAAAGTTGAAAATGGGTGAGCTACCCCTTTAATGGGAACTAGCCCACCACATCTCACATGACATCAGTCATGATCTTGCCGCGACTCTATGAACACTTTCTTAAAAGTGAATTGTAGACTAACAATGCTTGTAGGAGGTCACTGAATAATGCTATTAGAACTGTTAGGAGAGGATGCTGGCGTTGGTTCGAAGCTTTTCCACAGCATTTGATCAGATTTATCATCTGAGCATAATTTTATTTTATTTCCTTTATGCTGGTTACATTAGTACTAATTTGTTTTATACTCAGATCTAAACGTTTGTTTTTTCTCACCATTTTGACCCTAAGGGACAGAAACATCAAGCGTTTTCCTAGCAAATTCGGTTAACTAGCCGTCATTTAGGACTTATTATTGTTGCTAGGCTGACAGGCTAGCCTTGCCTTGGACTACTGCTTGTTTCTGCTTACCGGGCCGGTAAATGCAGCTGGCATCCTCTCCGCCTGGCATGGCACCGGAGTACTCCATATATCAACTGCATAGTTTTAATAACTACAGCGCTCCGACCTGCACCTCATTAATCAAGGAACTTGGATTGCTTCACCGACCTAGCTACGTCCACAGAGGTTCCGGAAGAGGACGATTGTTTTTTTCCTCAGAGTTGGAGCACTCCATTCCCTCCGTCAGAACGAAAAAGCAACAAACGCACTGCTACACATGTGGGTGCTAACCTGAACAATTTGACACCCTTAGCTAAATCAGACTGGTATAATTTGACATCAATCTCGTCCCCCACCCATAACAACACCGCTAGGTGTTTAACACGCTCTATTCATAAATGAGGTTGTCAAGGATCCGAAGTTGACTTTATGTGTCTAACAGAAACCTGGCAGCTAGTTAATGACTTTGTGCTGCTCAATCAATCTACCCCTCCAGGCTACGTGTACCCGCAAAAGCCTAGAACTTTAGGCCACGGTAGTGGGCTCACCGTTCTCTACCATACTGACTTCAAGATTAAGCAAATTTCTGTGAACAAAGTGACATCATTTGAATGCCTTGCATTCCAATTGGTCGGATCTCCAGCAACAAAAGTGGTGCTTGTCTACCGGCCTCCAAAAACATCTTCTGTTTCTTTCTGAGCTGTCTGAAGTACTTTCCAGTGTCTGTGCCATGTCGATATCTACTTTCTTGTTAGGTGATATTAACATTCATGTGGATTCCTGCAGCTCAGCATTTGCAGTGGAATTTCTTGCCCCACTTGATTGTTTTACTCAGCATGTTCAGTTCCCCACTCATAAGAAAGGCCATATTCTACACCTGGTGTGCTCCACTGGCCCTGACCCCTCCAACCTCCATGGCTTGGATCTTACCATCTCCGATAATCAAGCTATATTCTTTGATGTTCAAATACCGGCCATAAGGAGGCGAGAGCAGCGCTCCTGTATTTATAGAAACATCAAACATATTAACACTGCTGCCCTTGTTAGCAAACTCGAAAAGCAAAACCTGCCTCTGACTTCCTCTGTTGATGACCATGTACTACATTATAATACCTCTCTTCTACCCTGGACTCATTTGCTCCCCTCAAGTCAAGAAAGGTATCATTCTCCCAACCTGCTCCCTGGTATACTACTGAGCTTCGTTCTGTGAAGGCCAAAGGTCGTCAGCTTGAAAGACTTAAAAAAAAACGAGTCTCACTGTTCATGTAGAAATCTGTAAAGATCATGTCAAAGCATATAAGGACGCACTCTATCAGGCCAAAAATCAATATTACTCTGATCTCATTAACAAGGGCAAAACTAATCCTAGAAATCTTTTCAACACAATCAATCGTGTCCACTGGATAACTCCTCCCTCTTTGGGTCTAAAAACGTCTGCACCAGATTCCTGGATTTTTTCCAATCAAAAGTTGAAGCTATTCATGACCAGCTCGAGCCTTCAACCATGTCAGCTACTCCGCTGCTGGCTGTAGCTACCAAAATGCCCCTGCCTGTAAAATGCAACCTCAATGCTTTCAAACCTGTTGATGCTGCGTTTATCTCTGCTCTGGTCTCTCAATCAAAATCATCTACTTGCACACTTGACCCTATGCCCACCTCCCTAGTCAAGTCCTGTCAGCCCACTCTGTGCCCCCTCATTGTGGACATTGTAAACACCTCCATCACGACTGGCTCTGTCCCTCCAGAGCTGAAGATGGCTGTGCTCAACCCTATCCTCAAAAAGCAGGGTTTGGACCTGGAGTCCCTTAATGATTATTGGCCTATTTCCAACCTTCCATTCATAAGCAAAGTCCTGGAGCGCACTGTAGCTGCTCAACTACAGTCCCATATGTTTCATCATGAGTTGTACGAACCTATGCAATCTGGGTTCCGGGCAAAACACAGCGCAGAAACGGCTTTGGTCAAGGTCATCAATGATCTTTTCCTGGCAGCAGACTCCAGCAACCTAACTCTGCTGAACCTTTTAGACCTCTCAGCAGTCTTTGATACCGTCTGTCACACCATCGTCCTTGACCACCTGGATAGGCTCCTGGGCATCACTGGTGCTGCCAATGCATGGTTCAGGTCGTATCTATCTGGCAGGTACCATCGGGTGGCTCTAGCAAAGGCCCAGTCATGCCCTGCATCAGTCTGTCAGGGTGTACTTCAGGGCTCGGTCCTGGGGCCTATCCTGTTCAATATCTACATACTTCCCTGGGACAATTAATTCGAAAACATGCACTCAATTTCCACTGGTATGCAGATGACACCCAGCTCTACATACATACCAAACCCAAAACAAACCTCCCTACCCCCTCACTCACAAACTGCCTACTTGATTTGAAATCCTGGATGTCACAATATTTTCTGAAGCTTAGCAAGACTGAGCTGATGATTGTGGCTCCTCAGGCTCTGCTAAAAAAAATTTGTGATTTGTCCTCACAATTGATGGCTCCTCTATCTACTCCTCTGCCAAGGTCAGAAATCTCGGTGTGGTTTTGGATTCCACCCTCTCCATGGAGCCTCATATAAAAGCTGTCACCAAGTCTGCCTTCTTCCTTCTGAGAAACATCTCCAGACTCAGACCACAACTGATTCAGTTGCTGAAACATTAATTCACGCTTTTGTCACCTCATGCCTGGACTATTGCAATGGTGCCCTCCTGTTTGTGGCGTCAAATAAGGCCCTTGGATAGGCTCCAGTATGTACAGAACTCCGCTGCAAGGATTTTAACTTTCTCCAAACCTTGGCAGCATATCGCTCCCATTCTTCTGCATTGGCTCCCCATCAAATCTCACATTTCCTTAAATTTTTCTTCTCACTTACACATCTCTTTATGGACTAGCCTCTTCCTACCTCTCTGACCTCCTCCAACCCTACACGCCTTCTCGTACCCTCCGCTCCTCTGACACTGGTCTCCTCAAAACCAGACTCAGCTCCATGCGAGACAGAGCATTCAGTGCTGCTGCTCCGATTCTCCAGATTTCCCTTTTCCCTGCAATTCGAAACTGACTCCATCAACATTGTTAGATCTAGATTTTTAGATAAAACAAAAGTTGTTTTCTCGTTATAACGACTTACTAATCTCGGGATTTCGGGAAAACAAAAGTTGTTTTCTCGTTATAACGACTTACTAATCTCGGGATTTCGGGAAAACAAAAGTTGTTTTCTCGTTATAACGACTTAATTATCTCGGGATTTCAGGAAAACGAATAAAAAATAAGTTGCAATGTAAGTCCTCTTAGGGTTTCCGTAGTTTAGGACATTAGTTTGCAACAACTTCTGCTTGGCTGTAGTGGGCTATGCCGTTACTATGGAAACGGTATTTTGTGTCTGTGAACGTTAGTCTGAGTCGTTACTTTGGTGTGAACGACTCCGTTTTAGAGCGTTTCCGATCAGACCTTCGAGATTATTTTGCGAGTTGCATCCAGTGCTGTTGCGAATCATTGATCTGAACTGGCCTTTACACACATCAAGGTCAACAAAGGTCTGATACATTACACACACATTTCCAGGGTTGGGACTAACGCGTTACCGTAATTTCACTACTATTCGCGGGTAACTAGTAAAGTAACGTGTTATTATTCACATTTGAGTAACTAATTTACAGTTACTGAAAATTTAAATGGGTCCGTTAATGGTTACTGTTATTTTCCTCAATTTACATAATAAAAATTTGTATTTTATTTTGCCTCCTGGTTACTCTTTACTGTTTATGCTCAATCGTGACTCTTTACTGTTTAAATTTCTGTGTGCAGTTCGGGATCTCACCGTTCTGTATAGCCCCCCTTCTTATGCCCCCTCAATGTTATTTCATTAGCGTGAGGAAGAAGGTTGCAGCGAACCACACATGCTATTTAGGGTTTGCTAATGTTATTGAAATCTGTATTGTTTCCTAAGTATGTTTCATAACGAAGTAAATACTTTTTAAGGGGTGCCTCTGGTATTCTAAATTCCTACGTTTTGGTTCAGGAGGAAACTGTGGTAACTAAACTGGTAATGAACGTTTGCTAAGCCCTCGACTTTAGTGGTTGTACTTGTAGTTGTTAGCTAGGTAAACTTGGCATACTGGCTAGCTAAAGTTACAGCAGCGATACTAGCTTGAACAAAACTTACTGTTTGCTCGGCTGATCTGGAAGGTGGCTCGGACACAAAGAGTACGGGAAATATATTGTTACTTTAAACTTTTAAACTATTGTTATTGTTACTTTAAACAACAGTATATGGGAATGCAAGCGGTGAGTTTGGAGGCTTGTTGTTTGGCCATTTGAGGCTAGAATAAATTGAACAAATATTTTGTGTGGTTTATGGTTTATTAGATTATTATTTGTGTTGCTGTTTTAAAATATATGTATATCGGGGCCTATTGACAAATAGAAAGTTGGCCTACCACAGAACGATCACAAGTTAGCAGTGTGGGATAAAAAATAAAGCCTAAACTTAGGAGTTTGAGTAAATTGAGAAACGCTAAAGTTACTAACGTTAGTAACGCATTACTTTTTTAAGGGAGTAATCCGAAAAGTAACTTTTTTTGAAGAGCTAATGAGTAACTGTAACTAATTACAAATTTCCAGTAACTAGCACAACACTGCAGACATTTCTTAGTAGAAAATGCAATTTCTTACTTTATAGTATAATGGCTCAACTGTTATTAGGAGACAAGGGACAGTCACAGCGGCAGAAGAGAGGCAGGGGAAGTTTCAAACCGGCGAAGGATCACCACCAATGACTACAGACCCTCTGTCTAAGAAGTTTACTGATATTTTTCATTTGGTTGTTGCCATGTTCTCAATAAAACTAAGGTATACCTAACATATACCTCCTCCAGGGGTGGTTTAAATATCCAGGTTTAGACTAGGGTTAAAATGACTGGTGCACTAGATTTGAATTTATTTTGAGCATGAGCATACAATCATGTACAAACAATAAATTATATAATAATAATATTGTGATAAGTATGCGTACACAAAGAAAGATTTAAAAATACATGGGGCTGAACAGAAGGAAGAATAAGTGTCGCCCCGCTGAGATAGTGTCATATTTCTCATTGATCAATGTGAAACTCATGTTTGAATGTGGAAGCGGTGGGAACACCACCATATTGGGGCCTTGAGCAAGGCACTTATTCTTCCTTCTGTTCAGTCCCATGTGCTTTTTTCCTTCTTAGTGTACGCATACTTATCACAATATTATTATATAATTTATTGTTCATCAATTATAGTTTGTACATGATAGTATGCTCAAAAGCTGCAGAATTCCGCCATGACTCAGTCTGATAGTTTTCACATTATAACGTGAAACGTTTATGCTATAACAATAAGTTATCACGTTAAAACGTGAAATTATCATGTTATAACGTGAAAAACATATTGTTATAACAATAAACCTTTCACCTTATAACGTTAAAAACATATTGTTATAACTTTTCACGCTATAACGTGAAACGTTTTATGTTATAACAATAAGTTAGCACGATAAAACGTGAAATAACCATGTTATAACGTGAATAACATATTGTTATAACAATATACTTTTTACGTTATACTGATCTGTTTTTTTCTTCTGGCGTGGCAGCAATACGCTGCCGTACCTTCCTGCTCCCTATTTTCTTCATTTTTATTTTCTGGCATCCCGAAATTTTATCGCATCCCAGATGACATACTCAAATTTGGGGATATGTTGAGTACCCCAGAGAGGTTACTAGACGATGCTTCACGCCCCAAAATGCCATTCGGCAACTTCCTTCTAGCTTTGACTACATTACAAAAATGCATGGTTTTGGTCACATGTTCCAGTTGAGTACACTAACAATATAATCGCATCTTTGTAAAAAAAAAAATTGTATTCTAGATCTCTGTTTAAGTACTCAGTATACAGTATGTACTCATTGAGTATGTAGTAGATAGTACTGTATTTAAGAAGGCGATTCCAAACACAGCCTATGTTTTGGATGATAAAACATGAATATTTATTGCTGCCCTCCGTGGGCCCACTCATCCCCACTCATGGGCAGCAGCCCTGATCATTCTTAATGCTGAAGACGTTCTCAGTCAAGGTTGAAAAAAAATTTCCTCCCAGTGCCACCTACGGCATAATGCAAATAAGTTATGTTGTAGTAATTGCCTATTGGAACTACAAAACCAAGTGCTTGTTTTCACAAGTTGCTAGTTTTCTGGCCCGTGTCCGGTCCAGTTTATCATCACGATTGTCAAACAGATTCCGGTTCCAGCCATATTTGGCGCGAAAGCGCACAGCGGTTTGACTGCTATACACGAATTTGACGAATTGAGGGCGGATCCAGCTACTGTCCACTGCTATCCTGGCAATGCCCAGGTGGCAGAAGTGAGTCCCGTCTTAGAAAGGCGCCCTTTTTTGATGAACATTCAACTGTAGTTGCTCAAAGCACCTCCTCCCTGGATGGATACCTGGGCACCAATTGTGGATTTTTGCAGTTGCTGGGCGAATGCATGCAAAGCTTGTGCAAAGGGTGCCAGGTGCTCAGTTTTTTATTTTGTTTTGCTATTGCTACTTACATTCATTTTTTTTATAATGCTTTTGTTCTCATATAGCAGACATTTCTATTCAGAGATGATTGTGAATATTGAATGCCCCAGATGCTGGAAGGAGCTGTACTGTATGGTTCCCCAGGCCAAGTCCACGCTTACTTACGCTTACGTTTTTTAAACGTAGCTTTTTTTAATGCATTTCGGCCTTTTGTCCACACGCAAACTGCTTTTTAAGTAACTTAAAACGGACCTTTAGCAAAACTTTTAGGGTAAAGATATTCCAAAATTATGATATTCAGAAAGAGTTTTTTTCCTTGTAACATCAGTGTGCAACGTTCTTCTGTGTCTTTGACGTCAGTGTGAGCCGTTATGTCCATGCTTGCTCGCAACGTTCTTCTGTGTCTTTGACGTCAGTGTGAGCCGTTATGTCCATGCTTGCTTGCATGCTCCTGACTGCTTGTTTTTTTTTTTTTTTTTTTTTTTTTAATTTTATTTTAGAACAGTGCTTGTGTGGACTTGATTTTTTTGGGGAACAAAGGAGGAAATCCCTGTTTTAAAAATTACCCATGTACGTGTGGACTAGGCCTCAGTCTGAAAGAATCCGTTTTACTTTGTTAGGTCATCTGGTAAGCAAAAATATAATAGCGACTTGCATTAGCGTTTGAATGAGAGGTCAAGATGAGCGTAGTTTCCCTTTGTCCATATGTTAGCCTATTTTAGTCTGGTGCCATAGTGAGGGAGTTGGGCCTATTTTAATGACTTCCTTAATTCATCCAGTGAGTAGAACCTTTAAACACACGTGATGCCAATGCTATGTCCCTTTTGGTTGAGCGCTGACCTCAGCGTTCGATGGTTTGGCATGTGGACCACACCAGCTCTGTTTCCAGTAAATGTCATTTTATTGTTGCTGCAGTTCCACAGCACAGAAAAATAGTGTCAGACCTATTTCCAAAGCACTGCAACGGTTTCTCACAGACACTTTGTCGTCAATCATATTTTGCCTGATGTAATGAATGAGCAGAAATTTGAATATTATAAACAACCACACAATTATTCCGTTCATTTATGCCATTTATGTACATTTATTATTAACTATCCCGTATTCATGCCTTGAAACCACCCCTTTAAAATGTCTTTTTTTTTGTGAAAATCTACGGTTATACAAAGAACAAATAATCCACGTGAAAAACACGACTACATTGGAGTCAAGTTTGTCCTTTGTACTTCTCTAAATACTAGCTAAATGTAATGTAATGCAAACATAGTAAAATATTTCCATTTATCATCCACAGTTCCCAAGACATACTGACAAAGCTTTCTTTACTCAACAAAACTAAGTAATAGGCTAATAATAATAATAATAATAATAATAGTTTATGCTTCTTTCAAGTGTAACCCTACTCCATTTTCATTTTGCTTTGCATTGCAGAAATTCTTTTTTTTTCCTTCACTCATAAATGTCTTTCTTCCTCTCCTTGCAGGGCTGAAATGGCTACCAGATGTGGCAGCAATTTGTTCCGATTGCCATGGCAACTGAGGGATCTAAATAGGGTTTCTGGGTCTAGGGCTTTTGGCTGACTCATAAGAGCAGACCTCTAAGACCTAGCAGTTTCTGTATTTCGGGCATATGATCGGGGTCCAAGCTCCGAGCGCTATTTAGACTGGCAATCCAAATGTCATTGAACCCCCCTTCCCACACTACTACACTGATGTTTTGACCTTCCCACTATTATCCTGTATAGACGCCCCTTTGTCTTGGAATCTATGAAGTTTGAACCGCAGTATGTTATGGTAAGCAGCAACTTGAATTTTGCTTTACTAAAATAAGAATCTGAAACATCTGCAAGCCAATTGTTGACATTTGCTCTGGCCATTTTCTCTGTCCTGCCATGCTAAGTATAGTTACACTTTATTGCAATAACTGCAAGAAAACTAGTCTTATCAGATCAATATCTACTCATGAGAAGTGTCTTGCAAAATGTATTATAAGTTTTGTTTTTGGGAGATATTCAGTTGTAGTCATCTTTTGGTGGTCCCTGAAGTATAGGCTTTGGTTGAGCCCTGTGAAACATCTCAACTGTATGTCCTGTCATGAATCTCATTGAACTTGTTTGATCAATGCACACCCCCAACACAGAAGCACTTGTGCACACTTACAAATACAAACACAACCATACTATACAATACCCTGAACAAACACAACCCCTTTCAATTGACACATATGGATGGCGCACACACACACACACACACACACACACACACACACACACACACACACACACACACCTTGTGCAAATGTCCTCTACGCACACCGAAATGCTCAAATGCACATTTACAACCACGTAAAGCATAGCATAGCATAGAGCACCCTGTCAGCAGAGCGGAGTCCAAACCCAAAGCCTAGTCTTCTGGATCCAATTAGATAACACATGACCCACCGGCCATGCTCCTTGGTTGCCTTGTGCACAGCTCCTGGCTATTCCCCATTCCCTCTCCTCAAAAGAGTACAAATATCGAGCGCGTGATGCATTAACTGCAGGGTCCTTAGCACAGAACTCCCCCTGTTTCCCCATGAAAGGAGCTGTTGTCCCCACCATGAGCAGCTACGGCCAGGGTCCCCTGGCTCCTCAGGCCTTTGATGAGTGTGGTAACCCTTCTATCAGGACGTCTGGCACCAACATGCAGGCAGATAGATAACACACTGGGTCACCACACATGGTCAACTTGTGGTTTGGTGTCAACTGTTAAGGTTGTCAGTTCCGTAAAAAGAAAAATGGAGGGAAATGGAAGGTTCTTTTAGTTTAGCTACATGTATCGCTTTTTATTTCAAAGAAGTAAAAGAAAAACAACCATTGAACAACCGTACATACATGTACATACATATTACATACATGTACATACATATTACATACATGTCTTAACAAACAAATGAGGCAAGGTACAAATATACCGTGAAGGCCCTTTTTTACAAATATGTATAGTAGGAAAAAACAAGCATGGCCAGTGAAATATAAAAAGATATGTTTTTTCCTTATCAGCATTTTATAATAATGCAATGTTATGGTTATATGCAAAACAGGGGAGCCAAAATGTATATAAGCACAGTTTACAGAAATATACAAAAAAAGTGACACAATCTTTACAAATAAAAACTGTAGAACAACATACAGGGGCAAATAAACTGTCTGTACCTTCAAAAACAAATACACACAGATCACACATATCTAAGAGGCCAAATATCCAGGCAGAAAAAAATCTGACTAATAGAAAACTTTCTCAATCCCTCTCAAAAGTCATAGACCGGGACTGGTAGGTCAATTGTATGTGAAATAACTTTCCTGATATCTTCGGACTATTGTACAAGACCGTAAGCTTTTATTACATGGCCAACTGTATTTCATGTTGAAAAAGACTACTCAGAAGTGATGAATGCATGAGTTCACCCACAGGTAAGGCATGTTTGTAGGCGCTAGTACCTTACTGGCATAACAGTTCACACCTTTAAAAACATTAAGCATGATGATGCAGTTTGCATACTACATTAACGGTCAAACCAGCCCACTGTTAGCTTTGGAACTTATCTACCATAACTTGCATCTACCATAACCAGAACAAACTTCAATTGACCACCCAGCTTTACTTGAAATCAGAATAACCCCATCAGCCAATGGTTCTGATTGGTCTTTAAAGAGACATGTGACTAAAGCCAAAACTAGAGGCAAAGCAATGCGCAAGCACACTAAAAACAAACACCATCTTTGCTACACTATGTATTCTTAGCTGACCAGCAAGTTGTCTGTCTTCACCAGTTTCCCTGGCGAATTTCAATGACTAGATACCTTCCGAATTACATTGCTTCGATAGCCTTTAACTAATGGTAATATAAATCAAATATTAGAGGCATGTATTAGAACAATTAAGCACTGACTGATCCCTGTAGGGCAAGCGGAAGTAGCAAATGATTGCACAAGCTTTGACATAATTTAACTTATTAAAGCTTATGTTTTTGCCTGTAAGAGCATATTCTAGTGAAAGGTTGCATTCATTTATTAGGCTTTAGCTTTGAACAGTTGGAAGTAAAAGCTACATTTAAAAACAAAGCAGTTATTTTTACTTTACAACAAACCATGTCAAGAAAAATATGAAAAGAAATGTTCAAATAAATTGTACTCAAGTATGAAGTGATGTCTTTTGGATAGCCAAGGCAATCAACATAGCAATAATGCAAACAGTACGTATACTATTGCAGAGCAAAAAAGGACATAAAATACAAAACTTTTCCAGAAGTCTGCCAAATCCTTCGTTGCCTATTATTAGGATATTTAGTACCTCTCATTAGGTCTAATGCTTTCAGTGTGTATCAATGATTTTAGACAAAACTTGAATTTAAACAGAAATGCATACATAAATATAGTGGTAGAGATACAGTCAAAGGGCAGAGATGAAGGAAATATGGAAGATGACTGTTTACCACTGTCAAAACTCTCACACCGAAGTTCTCACAGTTAAGTCCGGTTTGTCTAAATGCTGTCATGGGATATATATATATATATATATATATATATATATATATATATATATTAGCAGTAATACAAAATGGTTACAAATACAACTTTTAGATAACGTAATACTGTGTGGTATATATTTAATTATGATACATCTCCATCCAAAAGATCTCAACAATGCCACAGTTCAGTAAGCTGTGTACTGGTCTTGAGCACATCATTGGCAAAAACCCACAGAAAAATAAAACCACATTATGTCTTTACAAAAAAAAAAAAGAGTCACCATAGTCCTTGGGTGCTTCTCCATTAGAAACCCTGGTTGTTTACAAAACTGTAAGAAAATATCAAGGCCTATTTCACTATCTGGGGTGGCATGATAGCTGTCTTTGGCTGGACCTTTGCTTCTGATGTTTCCAAAGTCCCCTCCTTGCCTTTCTTCCTGGGTGGTTTTTTGATTGGCGTCTTCTTTGGAGTGGGATCCCCGCTTTCCCTCAACCTGGAGCCGTTCAAGTCCTGCTTCTCCTGGCTCTTGGTTTCAGGGGTCCCGGGGTTGGTGGTGGCTGGGGCCACTATCTTTTGGGGGCTGCTGGAGGTGGGCAGCAGCGGCTTAGTGGAGCCCTGCTGGCCCGACATAGAAACCGGGGTCCGCTTGGCTTTCTGTGGAGGGGTGGGCTTCTCTCGACTGGCCTTGGGAGTGGACAGACCATTGGTCTTGGTGAGACCTGTCCCTTCATTGCGGTTAATACTTTGGGTCTTTTCTTTGAGCTGGGCAGCCAGAAGTGTGGCAGCCTGTGAGTTCATGTGGGGATGGAGGACCTTGGGGCTCTTGGGTGGCTCCTTGGGACTGTCCTTGGGGCTGTCTGAGCCTTTCTTGTTGGACAAGGATGGATGGAAGTTGCCAATCTTTTTGAGTGCACTCTGGACGACTCCATTGATATGTTCCATATGATTGGAGTTGTTGGCTGTGGTGTGCTCCTTGCTGCCCCGGTGGGGCTTGTTTTTGTTGGGGGAGCCATTTGTTTCGGCCCCCTTCCCCTCCTCCTTCTTTTGCTTCTCCTTGGCCTGTTCCTTCATCTTCTGGTGATCCTCACTCTTTGCTGAACAATCACTCGAACGTCTCTTCTTCTCCTTAGGCACTGTCAATCCTTTCATCCCACTCTGGATGTCAGGTATAGGAGACCCCATAGCATTCCCGTGGATCCATGACACCTTGGGTTTGGTAGAGGGGTCTGGTGGACGTGGCTTGGCCTTGCCCGGGGATTGGGGAGGCTTGCCATTACGTTTGGCCTCCGTGCTGGCAGCCACATCCCCACCCCCACTCTCCTCCTCTTTGGAGTGCTTGGAAAGGCGGCCAATGCGGGCATAAAGTGCACCGATGGTGGACTCGGAGCCACTGGTGGAGCCCTCACTTTCAGAGGGGTGCTCGCTGGTGTCAGGTTTGGTGACACTTGTGTCCTTCAAGGAGGTGTACTCCCCGGCGTCTTCCTCATTGGGGGAGGTAGCAGGAAGTTGCTCTGCAGCAGGACTAAGGCTGCCCTTCTCTTTATTCTCGTTCCCAGACTCTGAAGGACATTGATAGAGACATAGAGATTTCGGTATTGCATCTTAGTCAAACAATGTCAAAGCTATGTTTAATGGTTTAGAGCAAGAAGGTATACATTTTTCTACATTTGGATTTTAAAGTATTGTGTATCAAAGGGACATCTAAAACACATAAAATGAAGCCACTTATACAACTAATCAATTAATCAAGCCTCAACTTAAGATGACTAAATATTTAATAGAGATCACTCTACAATGTTGTTAAATCCTAAATACTCTTTCCCAGTTTTGGAAAATGTGCTAATGTTGCTTTGTTAGTTCGTAATGACCAACAGCAGCTGCAGTTGTTTTAGTGGGGAAAAAAAGACAACCACTTGGTGAATAATGGTATCTATGTAGCTTTACTTCCCAATTTTTTACAGAACAAAAACTGAAGAAAATGTACTTAGTTAAGTAAGTAATGGCTATGGAATTGTGCCACATGCTCACTCCGCCATTCCATTTCCTGTTGATGCCGTCACGTCCACATAAGGAACTGATTCTTTATAACGAGAATGCAGAAGTGTATGAGCCACCACAGCAATCCTGGGAGCTTAGCTTAATTGTCACAGCCACACACATGCACACACACATACACACACCCACACATGCACAGCGTAACACAAACAACAATACAGTCATGCTCTCGTCTAAGACTGAGTTTGGGTGGTGTGTTTGCGTGCAAAGACTTGTATATATGTGTATTGTGTTTGTTCAAAGTCAGGATTGTCCTTAATAAATGTATACTGCAAATACTCTAAGGACAATGTTTATTTGTGGTTCCTCTGGATGACTCACCCTCGTGGGGTATGGAGTAGACTGGCCCATCGTTTCCGCTCTCGAATGAGGAGAAGGACTCCTGGGAAGACCAGGAGGAGGGCGAGGGCTGCTCGGCCACAGAGGGGGGCTCAATGAAGCTGCAGTTAAAGGTGTTTTCTGGGTCATGGTGGGCTACTGGAGGAGGGGGTCGAGAGAAGAAAACAAGAAGAATAGGTCAGAGGTCAGTGAGAGGGTATCGACTACCGTACAAGAACAACAGTGGCCTCTCACACAACATGTCACGTCTGCCCTAAGACAAAAATGTTGACTCATTCAAAATGGGAATTGGTCCCAGAAAAACTCCTTGCTATTTTTAGAGTGGACAGAAACAATTTAATTTTGTCTTTTTCCTTGTCGTTTAATTATAGTGACTTGGAATATAACTGCCGGAGGAATATAAAGCTTCATATTTGTTTATCTTTTTCCGCCGGGTGAACTCTCGCCTCGTTGTAAGTAGGTCAGTAGTCTGGCTCCTCTCTCTCCCTCAGTTTTTCTCTTCTTGTGCTCTGTTGCTATCTTCTACTTAGATGCTGCACTATTTAGCCGACCACTCTGTCATTGGCCACGACTAGTGTGCCTCAATCAAAAATATCTATATGCTCCCAACAACCTCTTTCCTACAGATATTTCAAATAATGTGGCCTCTTTCCTTTACATATTCAAAATAGCATAAATCTTTTTTTATACAGAATACTGCATTTCAGAAATATAGCTTCCGACCAACAGATCTACAATATACTGTATGAAAAACTTTGAAGAAGTAGATACATTAAACCTATAATAATAATAATAATACATTTAATTTATTTTATTTTCTAGACACCCAAGGTCACCGTACATGGCATAGAATATTAAACAATACATACAATTATACACAAAAATGGTACAATATAACATTTGAAATTCAATAAACATATACAGACACAAAGATATTCAGGCAGGGAACATCAAATATATATAAAATAAAAAATAAGAAGTCAAAGAGAACAAACTAGGGGTAAGCTAAGGAAAACAAGTGGGTTTCGAGGTGGGATTTGAAAATGCTAATGGAGTCAGAGTTCCGAATCACAGGGGGAATGGAATTCCAGAGAATCGGAACAGCAGCACTGAACGCTCTGTCCCCCATGGAGCGGAGTCTGGTTTTGCGGGTGGTGAGGAGACCAGTGTCAGAGGAGCAGAAGGTACGAGAAGGCGTGTAGGGTTAGAGGAGGTCAAAAAGATAGGAAGGGGCTAGTCCATGTAGAGATTTATAGGTGAAAAGTAACATTTTGAAGGAAATGCGAGATTTGATAGGGAGCCAATGCAGATGCAGAAGAGTGGGAGTGATATGTTGCCAGGGTTTAGAGAGAGTTAGAATCCTTGCAGCTGAATTCTGTACATACTGGATCCTATGGGCTTTATTTGATGCCCGAAAAGGACACCATTGCAATAATCCAGGCGTGAGGTGACGAACGTGTAAATTAATGTTTCAGCAACTGCATGCGTTATTAGTGGTCTAAGTTTGGAGATGTTTCTCAGGTGGAAGAAGGCAGACTTGGTGCCAGCTTTTATGAGGTTCTATGGAAAGGGTGGAATCCAAGACCACACCAAGACTTCTGACCTTGGCAGAGGAGCAGATAGAGGAGCCGTCAATTGTGAGTACCACATCACTTTAAAATGTTTTGGGGACATCCAGGATTTTATTTCAAGTAGGTAGTTTGTGAGTGAGGGGGTAGGGAGGTTTGTGTTGGGTTTGGTATGTATGTAGAGCTGGGTATCATCTGCATAGCAGTGGAAATTGAGTCCATGTTTATTAATTATTTGTCCCAGAGGAAGCATGTAGATGATGAACAAGATAGGCCCTGTGAACAGACTGGTGCAGGGGAGGACTGGGCCGTTCCTAGAGCCACTCGATGGTACCTGCCAGATAGGTACGACCTGAACCATGCATGGGCAGTGCCAGTGATGCCCAGGAGCCTATCCAGGCGGTCTAGGAGGATGTTGTGACAGACGGTATCAAAGGCTGCTGAGAGGTCGAGAAGGACCAATAGTTAGGATGCCATAGTCAGCTGCCAGGAAAAGATCATTGATGACCTTGACCAGAGGTTTTTACTATGCGAATAACGTAGTGTTTATTCTAAAAAAATTTTTGCACAAAAGCATCTTTTTGAATTAATTTATTTCCTTTGCATATGGGTGAACTAAGCATGAGGGACTGAGTCAGACAAGGCCTTTTTGCACTCCTGACAGCACATGGGGTTGTATTTACATTAATCAGGTATGGAGGATGTTTTTTTACAGTTATTTTACCAGATAAGTCCAACTGAGAACGAGTTATCTTTTGCAGTGGCGACCTGGCCCCGTAGGGAGAAATTGACAAACTCCAGTTCTTTGCCAGTGCCTCGGTCAGGACACTGACGGGAGCATTAGACCTAACATGTTTTTTGGTGGTGGGAGGAAACCGGAGGGCACGGCAGAAACCCATACAAACATGAGGAGTACATGCAACCTCCACACAGAAGGTTGGACCTGGATCGGCCGGGGTTCCCATGCAGTTCATGCAAAGATAATAAAAGCATTGGATTAGTGTAAAGTCTAATTTTTGACATAATTTGCAGAATCATACTTTTTTTTTTTTTTAAGTAGGCTATGCCTGCTATATTTATGTATGGTGGTTAGGGTGGAGAAGAGCAAACATGCCACGTTTCAGAGACAATCTCGTCATCCAGGTTTTTTTTACTTATTTTTAATAACTGTCCCATTGCTTTGTCGCAGATCAAATAAGCTGTTAGGTAAGGCTTGATACAGGCAAACTTAGCTAGCCTGAAATATCTAGTATCTAGTAGTATTTACTTCTTTCCGAATACACTAACCTCGGTTCACATCAACACAGGTAGAACAGAATGAACGAGCACAGGGAGATGGTAGTTCATGCTTGTGCAGAACGTGTTCTAATACCGGTCTACAAGGGGTTGGTTGGTGGGGACTTCCAACTTCAACTGTGGTCAATTTAGGATATCCTGTCTGTGAAAAAGCCCACATCAAGTCCTTATAGTAAATACCACAGCCTCATTTAAAACCTCTTGCACTTAAGAGATGCTTGCTGTTCATTCGACTATTTTGCGCAGACTACACTTATACGAACACTGACCATGTTTTTTTCCAGAATGTCTTTCCTAAACATATAAGATACTTTCAATGTAACCATAATTCGGGGTGATGACTGAACTTCCAGTGGATCAAGCTCCTCCTGACAGTTCATTTGAAACATAAGCCTTGAATTCTCACACTTAAAGACACAACAGCACGCACAAAATAATGATTGAAGAGGCTTTTGTTCTGAAAATATTGTGATACAATTCAATGAGGGGCATAGATAAATAAGTTGTGCAGAGTGTGCTATGTCTGTCCTTTGACCCTCTGTAGGAAGCCTACAATGCAGCTCAGCACAGGAGGCCAGGCAGACTGACACCAATGAATAAGAAGCAGCCAACCAATGCAAAGACTTCACTTCAGAAAGTCAATACACTGACACATGGTCGTTAACCCGCTAGCTGTTTATGCAACAGGGTGATCAACTGCTGTCCTTGAATGCTGCCTATTCCAGAATGAATGTCTAGGAGGGGACACAGGACGCCACTGAGCTCCCATCCTTCACAGAGAAGCCGACAGACAGCAGGCTCCAGCTGCATTGTTCTGCCACAGCTGCTCAGGGGGCTAGCCTGGCCACAGCAGGTGGCCCAGCTCCATAGCACTTTTCTGGGGAGGTGCTCAGACACACACATGCCACTGGAATGGGGGAGTGAGACACAGGGCCATTGGGCGTGGAATAAATATGCTTAGAATGGAATGACAAACTATAAGCACAGCCAAGTATAGTGCAGGGCGGATGGGGTTGTTAGCTACAGTACACCGAGACTAGGCTAACAAAAGTGTAAATGTTTTCTTCTTTCCCCTCCCCCTGGTTCCTCCTTCCTTTTGTCTGCCACATCTGTTGCCACTGACCCCGGAGTGGATAAATCACAGGTCTGACATGGGCGGGGGTAAATTTGACCACTTCCTGTTTGGAGGCCTGTGGGGCCCCCTTTGGAATGTAGCTGTGTTAGACTGTTACAGCCCCGGTCTGGGTTAACATTTCCAAAACTCTGGCAAGCCACGCTTCTGTGGGCAGGCAACGAGGAAAGCAGAGCAACAGGCCTTGGAACTAGACTGAAGGAGAGAGACGCGGGCCACGAGTGGTCCAGGAGGGGCTCACAAAGGAGGGACCACTTTAGTTCCAAACACTGCTTTGGGGGATTTAAACTTAATGTAAGACAGACTGGAAAATGAAAACTGTATGTTTTTTGTGCTTCCTACTTTGCTTCTTTGTGGCACATTAACAACACTTCATTAAACACTTCATTGCAGCACTAATTTCTCACCACAAATGAAAGAGTTTGTTTGTCTATACACGTCTGACTGAAGCATGTTCATAGCCCCT
Organism: Galaxias olidus; assembly: GCA_026901105.3. NCBI lineage: Eukaryota > Metazoa > Chordata > Actinopteri > Galaxiiformes > Galaxiidae > Galaxias > Galaxias olidus. The sequence continues at coordinate 32,527 of JAPMUY010001716.1, read as the reverse complement.
GCCCCACCGTTTACGGCTTACATGGTGCACTCGCTTTAGGCGAGAAAAGGCGGTTAATGTTCCAAGACGGGATGACAAAGACAACCCTGTCTCTGCTTTTGCTTTAACACAGGCACGACAGAGATAGCTGCTGGCTGAAATAATCAGCTGAAGAGACGAGGGAGCACATGGTACTCAGACACGGAGAAGAAAACCAGGTCATAGCGCTTTAACTCCTTCAAGCCCACCCTGCGTTTAATTGACCCCTGTCAAGTGTCATATTACACTGTGGGGTAACTTTGTTCAAGTCTCCAAATAATTATGAACCTACTAATCATTGTCCCGTCAGACATTTTCAGACATTTAGTTAAAACAGTCCACATTTTCAAGGTTGGGCCTCTCTTTCAGTTAATGAGGAAAACAATCTTTAGCCATGCAAATAAAATTATAGCCTTTGTTTCCAATTCGTGATCATTCCAGGATACAAAGAAGATGCCAGGAACACCAACGTTCTGTGCAAAAGGTCACAGATACCCGTCTCCAACTACAAGACCAGGTTAACCCATAACAGAGCCGTCTTTGATAGCGTATCACTCAGCACCAGTATCCGGCCCAGTGACCACTGGCTTTTAATAACAGCCTGCAGCCTCTGGGGAACTTTCTTTAAGCAGGAGAGGGATAAGAGCAAAGAACAGGGGTAAAAAGGCTCCGTTTAGGGTTGTAATAATATGAACACATGCCATGTAAGGGTTCCAAGAATAATAAGAGGCTCCAAAACCAGTACATTCCATTCAAATGAAACTCCATGCCCGCTTGGCAGCCAGCATACACTTTTTAACCCTATTCATTGTCTAAAATCCACTCGCAGACACTGGATATGGGGGAAAATGTCCTGTTGGTGCCACTAAACGAAATCCGTTGTTTCTTCAGGTTAAAAGAATCACAATTTTGAAAACAGCTAAATCTTGGCTGCCAAATCACATCTTGTGTACCACATATATTCAAAAAAGCTATCAAACATTTATTGAATTCACTTTGGGATGTGATCCGTAAATCTTTTATCAATGGTTTTCTGCCCTTGTGTCTGTCCTCCAACACAATTACATATTGCATTGTGAGTTGTAGAAAGAAATTGGTACAGAATTTGATGGCTATGCACAAAATAATGGTTTACTGTTTTTCACAATTGTTTACAAACTAAAATTGGAACTCATGTACCAAATTCCTAAACTAAGTCTGCAAAATTACAAGCACAATTTCTGCTTTACACTCAGTTTTCAATTCTAAATCACACTTTTTGCAAAACACTACACACAGTTCTCTACATTAAGCACAACATTCAAAATTACATTTTCTTGTGTTCCTTTGAAAAGCAACGCCAATCACTATGCCAAGCTTTATTTCCCAATCGGCAGCCCCCACTAGTCATGGGTAAAACACTAGTCATGGGTAAAACACTAGTCATGGGTAAAACACTAGTCATGGGTAAAACACTAGTCATGGGTAAAACACTAGTCATGGGTAAAACACTAGTCATGGGTAAAACACTAGTCATGGGTAAAACACTAGTCATGGGTAAAACACTAGTCATGGGTAAAACACTAGTCATGGGTAAAACACTAGTCATGGGTAAAACACTAGTCATGGGTAAAACACTAGTCATGGGTAAAACACTAGTCATGGGTAAAACACTAGTCATGGGTAAAACACTAGTCATGGGTAAAACACTAGTCATGGGTAAAACACTAGTCATGGGTAAAACACTAGTCATGGGTAAAACACTAGTCATGGGTAAAACACTAGTCATGGGTAAAACACTAGTCATGGGTAAAACACTAGCTGCTTCATTCTTCACTTAGAAATCACAGCTTTAGCACTCTAAAAAAAGCCACAGAGGAGCTCTTTTTGTTTTCGTTTTACAGAAAACCCTTTATCTTACTGAATGTTTTTCCTGGTTTTCTCCTGGTGGGTACGTAAAGTGGTACATACAAAATACAAGTGTTCCAAAATACTGCATTTTGGAAATAAATCTAAATGTTTTTGTTACTGTATTGCATTTCTGTGTGTTTATTTATATATATTTCTGTAGATATACATTACTGTAACAATTTTAAAACTGGCTACAGTGTAACACTGAAAATGCAAAACTGTAAACCTACTGATAAGATATTCATAGTGTTTTGTGTTGAGCACATCAGTGTGTTGTTGGTTGGTAGACAGATCTATTCATATGATGGCGTGTGTGTCATTTTGAAGCAAAAAAAACATTTTGGAAAGAGATAACAGATCTTAATGCAGTGTTTGCTTTTGAGATCTAGAGATTTGTAGAGTTTTGCATTTTGTGTTTGTGGATTTGTCTTTTGTGTTAAGAGTTTTGAGAAAATTTGCCAAAAATTCAGAAAACCTGTTTAAACAATTGTGAAAAACTGTAAAGTCAAAGACAACTGTAGTATTTTGGCAGCACCAATGTGGTTTAGGGGGCGAAAGATTGGGGCTTACCAACTACTTTGGGCAGCTTCTGACGCCTCAGAGGGATCCGGGGGAGTTTGGTGCTGATTTGGCTGAATCGTCCACAAAGGATGCGCTTGGCTTTTTTGCTGTTGGTAGAGTTGTGTTGGTCAGGACGGAAAATAGGGATGACGTTATGGAAAACCTACTGAGAAAAGCTTCAAATCCATGCTGAATTGTGGCAAAGCTTCATCCACATAGAACTGCCTGCTCATCGCTTACTAATCAAATATGAAGCATCACTTTATTTATTTGTATTTAATTTGGTTTAATTTGAAAAGAGCACACGTAAAAGCAACAGTGTTATGTTGGATCAAGGATTCTTCATTTGCACTATTTTCATGAATGTGGCATACCACCCACCAGGGAACCACGTCCCCCAGCGTCCCGCCTGGCAGTCACTCACTTGTGGTTGTCCTTATTGCGGCAGAGGCAGCAGCAGCAGACCAACACCAGGAGAAGGACAAGGAGAAAGGAGACCAGGGTTCCTGCAGCGATCACACCCATCCGCTGGTTGGGCTCTGGAGGGAAGAAGTAGTGAATGCTGAGTGTGGGCCATTTTAGTAGACTGGAGAGCACAGACGAGCCACGCCAACTTTCCGACCTCTTTGAAATGAACGGCTGCTGGCGTGTGGTGTCTTTTATTACAGTTTTTCACAATTGCTAAAACACTGAATACCATTCTCTTAACCATATCATCAGTGGCCTAAACCCATTTGTCGAACCAATCACTCTTTTGGCAAAACCCTAACAAGTTTAGGGAGTTAGACACGATTTGCAAAACTATTCCACTCTGTTTGCAAAACTCTAAACACATTCACACTCACTAAAGCACAATTTGCGCTGTGATGCACTAGTGTGGGAAAATAGTAAACACTGGCAGTAAAAGTTAAACACACCTTCAACACAGTTGTCATTGTTCACACACGATTCAAAATTCTTCACACTTGTTTCAAATGATGTGATCAAACCAATTGTATAAGCCAAACTACAGTTTTTCACAATTGCTAAAACACATTTCTTGAAACCGTCCCCCATTTTCTCAAAACATTAAACACAAATCTCAGATGATATTCGGGCAACTGTGACAGACAGTTTTACTGTATCATACAGGCAATGTAATTGATCTGTGGTGACATAGGTATGGATTGTTGTCCAGACTGGATCTGGCACACCAGAGTTTTTTTCCTTCCGTTACCTGGCAAGGAACAACGCTGTGATGTGGGCAAAGTCCTCTGGCCAGACCCAGCACAAAGACGTGATGCTGAGCCAAAACAAATCTCTTGTTGGCTTTGGTTTTGCAGTTGCACAAAATTTTGGAGTGTACTGTAATGTTGCTATGCTATTGATTTACTGAAGATTTCTTTGTTATTTGGGCTAACTGTTTTTTTTGCAAGTGATGAATATACAGACGATCAATTCTGTATTACTTGCAGTACTCAATACACAATATATTCACTGTCCTAAGTTGTGATTACTATTACTGTATACTTCTGTTTTTGCAAAATGCATTTACGATACACAATAAAAAACAACATCTGTAACTACATGCCCTGGACGCTGTGTTCTCCATTTTTGGATGTAATGTCTAATGAATACTCTGTCATTTTTATGTTTTGACTGGCTGTGTATGATCTGAAAGCACTGTTTGAAGAGAAGAGTCCGGGGTTATGAGAATATAGCTTGATTATTTCGATTTGTGTTTAAAGTTTTGAGAAAATGGCTAAAGGTTTCAATAAATGTGTTTTAGCAATTGTGAAAAACTGTAAGTGTATATCTGTTTTCAGTTTTCATATCCTTTTTGCTGTGCTGTTTTCTGTGCAATGCAGTGACAATTGATGATAAAGTGCTTTTTATTTGATCAATAGCAACGCATGCTCTATCCTATTCTGTCTATGAGTGTAGAAACATTTTAATATTTGAAGCTGAACCGTTACGATCAAACTGCTAACTGAGAAGATTATAAGAACGGGGTGAAAATGAACCAAACAAAGAGACCCTACACATAAATGACAGTATATCTGGCATGTCATTCAGCCAATTATCTTCTTATTGGTGGTTTCCTCCCAACCCTTTTCTATCTCCTCCTTCACCCACATGCGCACCACAGACATGGATGCATGTGGACAGTGGACACACACACACACCACATCAACCATTGCTGATTTATTATCCCTCCTTTTCCCCCAGCTACACACAGCCCTGTTGCGTATGCACTGACACAGTCAGGGGCTGTGGGAAGAGCTAGGCAGCAAAGCAGATGACACGAGCAATGAGATAAGGCCATTAGCTGGCAGTAAATGGAGGCGGTCGCGGGTCCTTGGGCTGTCACATCAGGCTGAGAGGAATGGCCCCGTGGCCTGGGTGTGGCATGCGTGTTAGCTCCCTGTGTCCTCAGCTGGATAAAGAAAGAGGCAGACTGCTGGCCAGTTCCAAGTCCTGACCCTGTGACATCATCCCTGGCCTGTCGCTCCCCAACATGTCCGCTTTGCCTGAAGCCTCTGGTGGCCCTCTGTTTCCTCCACTCAGCTCCCTTTTCCCCCTTTTTCTCCCAGTCGCTCAGTTTTTCTTTAGTACAGTTGTTTTTTCCCCTCTCTTTTTATCTCGCCCTTCCTCTCTTTTTCTCTTCCTTCCTCTGTTCTTTCACTCACTCTTTTCAGTTCCCTCTTTCGTCTCAGCTCCTCTCTCCCCCTCCTTTCTCCCTCTCTGGAGCTGAACGGGAACAGGGCCAACTAACACAGCCGTAAAAAAGACACAGGTCTGGAAACATTATGAAGCCCCAGAATGTTAGCTCCAACTACACCATGACCTAAATAGACATGTGTGATAGCGCTCATTGTCCACAGACATTCTATAGGTGAATGTCACTATTAGCAACTAGCTATTCGAGCGGACAAACCGTAAGCAAACAGGAAGCGAGGATCTACATTCAGACCTTTGTTTCTGTAGAGAGACTGTACTAGAGGAAGCGATTACAAATGTGTAATCTTTCTACTGACATCAGAACCATGTTCCTGGCTGAGATCGAGGGCCTTTGCGGTCAGAAGGAGAGATTACAGAGCATTGTATTCCAATGTATTCCAAGTGATTTTTTTCTGATTAGGTCTTACGTAGGTTGCAGGCCCCGGACACACGGTCACAGTTCTTGTCGTGGCAGGAGCACGTTTGGTTGCAGTTGACTCCATACTGGCCGGGCTGACACGTCATGTTGCAGCTTTGAATTAGAGATGGAGAATTAAAAACAGCAACTTAGCTATTTCCTCATAGGTAAATGGTATAGTCCAGTTGTCCAAAACTTCTTAATTTAACACATTTATTTGTAACCAGATCTCTCTACTCACACCAGATAGTTTTTTTCAATTGACTTGAGTTTTATCTGTCTAATGCAAATGTAATCTCATTGTAAGTCGATTTGGATAAAAAGCATCTGCTAAAATGGCGTAAATGTAGATTGCCACTTGTGACTTACAAGGTGCCGTAAAAGCCCGGGTCACACAAACACTCTCCAGTGACCACGTGACAGACACCATTAAAACAGTGGCTGCAGTCCTTCTCACAGTTCTCCCCATAGGTGCTGTTGGGACAGCGCACCTCACACCTACAGTAGCACACACAACAAGAATGTGGCGATATTAGTCACCATCAAGCGCTGAAGAGTCACCAGCCAGCCATGTTGGAATGGACAGGGAATTATGCTAGCAGCTGTTTGTTCCATGTTTAAGTCTTGTTGGAAGTTGGAATGAGGTAGACATGTCAATTGCAGGGTGAACTGCAACAGTTGCAACAGAACATTGTGTCTGTTAGTGTGTGTTTGTGCCTGTTAGGGTTGAAGCTCAAAACGCTGTGCGTTAGGTAAGACCATTATTTTAACGTCTGCCACATGTCAACATCAACGTTTACGGCATGTTTTTAACCCTGCATATGTACTTTATATTCGCTCATGAAAGTGTATGATTTCACGGTTGTATATGCAAAATATGATTTCTATTGGAGAAAACCCAAACTGTTCATCTCGCATTTGGGCTATGTATGCAAGAAGATATTTGTCTATGTCAGTGTGTGTGTGTCCATGCACACAGGGCATGCCCCAAATCTTACCTGTCTCCAATCCAGCCGGGGTTGCAGTGAGAGCACTTTCCGTGGATGGGGTCACAGTGGTGGCCCTCCTTACACGCGGGACACACCTCCTGGCAGTTTTCCCCAAAGAAGCCCTTGGAGCAAAGTTGGTCGCAGCGCGTCCCGTTCCAGCCTCGGTCACAGGTGACGCAGCGGCCCTCGGTCACCTTGCAGGGCTGCTGGCCCTTACAGTGGCCACACCTAGGTTTAGCAAAACACAAACGGCCATTAGAGGTGTAATAGCATGCACATGTGTATTTCCCTACCCTGATATACTGAGGACACTTCAATACAAATAAACGTGTTTATTATTACAAACTGTACTGCATCATCAGTAATAAGTTTGACACCATTGTTGTGCTCTTTGTATGCTAATGAATTTGCGCACATACACACAGATCTTCTCCCAATACAATCCCTGTACCCTGTGGTCTATTTCCATCTACTGCCAATAAAAATTATTACCCACATGAAAAAGTAACAGGCAGCACATTAGAACAATTATGAAAATGTCTGAAGGGAATGTGGAAAGAAAACTTGTATCCATGTGTGGCCTGTGCAAGGTAAAGCACTTAACCAGAATGACTATAACATGCCGGGCCAGGATTACCAGATAATACGCATACCAATTCCCAAATCCCACTTTCGTATTCCTCCATGGTCAGTTCTGTTAAGGGTTATATTATATGGGGTATGTATGCAAGTATTGTATTCTTGTTTTCAATCACAAGACCACCCCATAACATGGATCATACAACCAAAATTAACTTCATGTTGTTGATGATGTTCCCATGGGAACAGCCCGGTCAATGTTCTTTCCTTTTGTTCCTCACCTGTTTCTGCAGTTTTGTCCATAGAAGCCAGCCGGACAGGGTTCCCTGCAGAACTTCCCGCGGTACCCAGGAGTGCACGTGCAGGAGCCATCTCCCGGGTTGCACTTGCCGTGGATACACTGGCAGTAGCGTTCGCAGCGGGGGCCCCACAACCTCTCCCGGCACTGGCACCGGCCCGTGAACTGCTCACACGGAGAGTTGTTACAGTTGCACTGGACGCCGCAGTTTCTCCCGGACCAGCCCGAATGGCACAGGCAGCGTCCCGTGGCTGCGTCACACATCGAGTTGAGGCTGCAGTAACAGGAGCTGGCACACGTGGGGCCCCAGGAGCCCGGGTGGCACGTGCACTGGCCCGTCTGCTGGTCACACTTGCCCTTTTGGCAGTTACACCCGTTCTCACAGTTGGGCCCCCAGCGGTTGTGGTTGCAGGTACATTCCCCGGTCACGTCGTCACACTGTCCATTAGGGAAGCAGGTGCACTTACCCTTGCAGTCTGGGCCCCAGTACTGGACAGGGCACTCTAGGGAAGAGGTGATGAGTGGTCACCATTGTATTAGGTATAGTTTTAAATTTATCACAATATGATTTGAACAGAGAGAGCTATGTGTCATATTGCAAGTTCAGAAGAAGATGTATTTTCAAAGTATATAGACATAAAATAAAAAATTGCATTTGTAAAAAGAAAATGACAGCACACAAGAGAATACTCAAAAGGTTTAAACCTACTGGTGTCACAACTGGCTCCAAAATATCCATGACGACAGCGGCATTCGTTTGGACGGACACACACCTCGTTGTCCTTGCAGGTGAAATTGCCGGTGCAGAGAGCTGGAGGGAGGGGAACATGTGAATAGGATTTTATTTTCCAATTCATGTTCCACCACGTACTGTAAACTAGGATTGTGAGAGTAAATAGGGATACCTACGTGTTAAACATTCGTCTCCTAGCTTCCCCCATCCACTACAGCACACAAACTCTGGTAACCTGGAAGTCAACAAGGGAATGTCAGTCAGGAAGCTAACGTCAACACACACAGCTACACAACCACAGCAACCCGATCGCCACATTGCTCCTTTCATTTGCTTACACTTGCTCATGCAGAATACTCCAGACGTCTTGCAGTGGTAGTGCACAGGAACCATATGCATTGCACGTGCTATCATTGTGCAAATGCAAATACACTTCATTGTGCAAATGCAAATACACATCATTCAACAGGCTGACATTCCCATCACTTTGGAGTCAGGAGCTACCCAGTTAGTCAGCATCCAGCAGTCAGAAAGCACACGGTTTTTGAAGTGCTAATCCTGGGAGATTATGTCTAGTCAGCACAACAGTTGCCTTTGGACAGTCAGGACTTATTCGCACCACAAGTGATAGCACACCAGCGCCGTGGAGCCTAACTGGGAGCCAGTGTGTGCTTGGAGGGACGACAGTGGGGGTTTGAAATGAAGCCCGGGTCTATCAGGCACAGAGCAGATGCTGCTTCTCCTCTTCCTCCCACGGCCGTGACCTCCAGTGCGCCTCCGCCACACTTCCACTTCCTCTGAAGTGTTTAAGGTGCCACTCTGCTTTCAGTCAGGGAGAAGTGAGGCCACATTGCTTTGTGTCTCCTACTAAGACAAGAGCAGGCGGGTGCTGAAAAGCTTAACCCTATAGTGTCCATGTCTGCTTTGAGAAAAAGGGGGAAAGGGCTTCCTACCTTTTAATGTTGTTAATACTCTGTATGAACTTTTATAGCACACACATAGATCCAGAAACATGAATTTAAAGCTGAATCTCTCCCAAAGAACTGTAAATAGATTCGATTTATGGAGGATTCTTCAAGACTAATCTAATCTTTGGGACCCCCAATGGTCATGACAAGATTTCACTCCACATGACCTCTGACCTGCAGCTCTATTCATCTCAGCCAAGTAAAGGATGGACTGTAGTCTTAGTGTTGAGGCAAGAGGTTTTGAATGGCAGCAGTATTCCCATTTGTCTCTCATTATCAACCTTGCAAAAGTATCAACTGCACTTGCCAAGTTCTCTCAGCGCTACCTTAGCAAATTATTTAGCAACACATTTCTGGGTGTCAGCAGAGACATCATCAAATTTTCAATCAAAGCCTATCTCTCTTTTACTACTCTCAGTTTCTCAAACATTTGAATAACAACAATGAGTGTTGAAATACTGTGAGTATTTAAGAACACACATATTGTCAATGCTGTCACTGCCTACTACATAAACTGGCTCAAAAAGCTAAATAGACATAGTAGATAGGAAATACTGGCCTGTTGAGATAAACACGAAAACCTCCTTTCAATCTTTAATGGTGATAGAGCCATTGAAGGACAAAACAGTGTAATACAGTTTGAATAAAATCAATGTTAGGGATGAAGGTTGGCTATTTGTAAGGCAATGAAAATTAGATATAGAATGTACCTAATGTTGATATTGAAGCAAAGGTCAATCCAACTTGACTGTCAAAATGTTCTAGTTCAAACCCGTAGCATATGTTTTTGTAAATGAGCCAATTGCATATTACCAGTTTTAGCACAGATTGACATAATGTCATCGTTGTACATTTAAAATAGCAAGTATTAAAATATGAATATAAACATTAATATAAAATGTGCTTCTTGGTCCCTTGTACAAAACATCTCTAAAAAAGCAAAGCAATGATCATTTGTATTGGGGGATCCCTGATCCACTAAGTTAAATGAATAGAACAGATATTTTAGCAATTCAAATAATCAGTGGCGGCTGGCCAGTAGAGGGCTATAGGGCACCGCCAACCCTGGCGGAAATACGTTTTTTTATTTATCTGAAAATTAAACAATAATTTACCTCCCGCCGGAACCCAGGGGTAAGCACTTATGTGTTTCATTATCATTATCAATCATTATATTTGGGGTAAAATTAGCTGACTGTTCAGCCCATAGACATGTATCTGTTTATGGTTCATCCCCTCTCTCTAAATATCTCTTCTGGGGCGCTAGAAAAATCGCCCATTCAGTGCAGCAGCACAGCCAATAACTGACAGAAAAAATGCACATAGCAACATTAGCAACATAAATGTACCCAACTAGCGTCCTCAAATCTGCTGCCAGAAGGGCGATAAATTTAGCGCCCCAAGGAGAGTCCGCCTGTGGTAGAGAAAGTTGGTTTGCGATCTGCCATTGAATCCAGAGAGAAGACGACGATGAACGCGGATGTAGGATCTCAGGCGTCCCCAATTCGACATTATCTCTTCATCAAAACCCATTTGAGAGGAGAACTTTGGTGGAGAAGATAAGAGTTAAAGAGCTTGGACCAGATTAACCTGACATTAAGATAGAACAGGCTAGTGAAAGAAAAAAGTACATGCAAGGTTTCTCCCATAGTTGGTATGACAAAAAGGCAATGCTAGCTGGATGCAGTCATGGAAATGCCATATTTTTCTTCCCATGCCTACTTTTTAGAACAACTAGGACAGATACAACAACATGGACTGTTACAGGAGCAAGGGACATGAAACATCTATCAGAGAAGATTAAGAAACAGAGTGTTCGAGGGCACACATGATATGGAAAATACGGTCAAGCCAGCCATGCTGTGCAGAGTTAACATTGCTACGTAACTGGAGAGCTTCAGGATTGGGGTGAGGAAACACAATGAAGACGTGGATAAGAGTAGGCACATTTATCAAAGATAATTGACTGTGTTCAATTCTGTGGGGCGGTCAGTCTTCTGAAAATCCTTATCACCACACCCATTACAACAGCAGTCATAGAGATGCTTCTCTACTGTGAAGAGGATCAAGACCTAGCTGAGGAACACCATGACACAGGATCGCCTGAATGCTCTGGCTATGCTCTCCATGGAGAAAAAAAAATCAAATACACTCCTGACTTTAATAATTAAGTCATTGAGAGGTTTGCCACTCAGGACAGAAGGGCCAAATTCCTTTCCAAATAAGATGCCAGACACACACAAACTCACAAAGTTTCCTTGACCCTATTTGTTTGTTGTATATAGTTGACTTTGGCATAAAATGTTATTGTGCAAGAATACCTCACATTTTTTATATGGCATTTAATAAATACATACTATTTCACAGAACACTGGTATCCTGCAGTTACTGTTAAATTGTATTGGTGAATCTGACGGAATATGGCACAGCCCCACAGAGAATATTTTTCACCAGCAAATATTTTTTCCACGCAAATGATGTCACTCCTACATTTCTCAGGTATGAAGGAGTCCCATAACTTTCATAAGTTTCATTTGGAGATAAATACTGTCCCCCAAAACAATTGCTTAGTAAACAGTGCTGTTCCTGAGCATGAACACAAAAACATACTGTGTCCAGACAGACAACAGAAAACCTATATAGTGGCAGTTAGTTAAATGTGTTTCAGAACACATTTTAACCACAATAGGGTTATTTGCTATGATTTGAACAGACGGTAAGAATACTCTGTAAACTAGAAAATGCATTTCCCTGAGCAAATGCGATGTGATGCGTCGCAGTAATTTGACTGACCGCCTTAGGCCGCGCATAAGTGGACTGCAGTCCAGACCCTATTTGTTAACAGGGGGCGCTTACCTAGATAAACTCTAGGTTACTCGTCGCTAGCAGTGAGGACATTGTTGCAAATTTAATATCCATGGCACGGCAATGTTAGACCTAACCCAGAGCTTAATTTGGTGCAGAAAAGTAATGCAATCATCAAATCCAAAGGGTAAGTTATTTTAAATGTAACAAGCCGTCGTACATGCCAACGTTATTTCAATGTACACAGGATTTGATGTTATAATATCCATTATCCCATCCTCCAAGATGAGCACTGCCAAAAGACAATATTTAAAATATCTTTTAACACCGTTTTGTAAGGTTTATGTGGGAAAAGTCAATATGCCGTACTACCGGTCAATTGATTGACTCGAAGTGTCAGTTGCAAATTGCTTGGCTGTGTGCGCGCTGTCATGATTGTGTGGAGGCTTACATTACTTTTGTTTTCTTTTGTGTGGGACGAGGGGGTGCGTTTTGCACAGCCTTCCTGTTGTCACTATAGTCTGCTGACGTGCACATACAGCTTGTTTTATGATTTGCAAATCTGGCCAGCAGTGTTTTAGTTTTGGCACTCATTCCATGCTGTTTGCGTGTTGCATTGCAAAGGCTAGCTGGTAACTTTTTGGGCCAAGGTTTATGAGTTTGCTATATAGGCTTGGCCTACATAATTATCTGCTCACACACGTGAAGAGCGGCTAGCATATTACGAATGAGCAAGCTTTAGAAGCTTTTAGGCTATATGGTTAATACCGAGTTGTACGCAGTTCATGAGTTATATGTCAACACTGGTCCTCCCGTTCCGATTACTTTTTACAATATAGTAGGCTACAGTCATAAAAAAGTTTTTATAACAAACAATGCAAATGGAAATTTTCTGTTGAATAGCTTACAAATTTTCTGACGAGAGACCAACACCCATAATTAACTAAAATCAGAATAGATATATCCATTATGCGCCTGCGTTAGGTGTGCGGGACACAACCCCAGATTCTCCGGAAAACACCCCTTCTTGAGCTGCTGTTCTGCTGCTAGATTGGCAGTGCTGCTTCACTTCCTAAGTAGCCTACTAAAGTTTCGTTTTATTTAAATTTTTGTTCTCTAAGTTATATATGTTTGCACATGTGTTAAATGAATAAGTATTAAAATCACTCAGATTATCCACAATGACTGTAGAGCTTAAACAAAGTGGATCGAGGGTCAGCCAAAAAGCGCTGTGTAAAACTCTTGCTGTAATTGCTTGGGCATTAATATAACTTTATTACATTATGTAGAAATAAACGTAGTTTATGGGAAATGGGCGATATTATGAAGGCACGGCTGATGCGGAATGGACTAATCTATTTAATTAGAATGCATTTCATGACAATGTAATGCAATATCTTCTATTCATCCTAACAGCTAACTGTATTACCAAAACAAGAGAAAGTAAGGAGTCGGACTATGTATATACACACGTGTGAGTGAGCTTTAAACTCAGTACATGTTTAAATGTTTTAATAAACGTTCACACCCCTATTTTTATAATTTTGTATTTTTAATGTATGGCCATAACAGTGTTGAGCTTGTTTTGGGCTTGTTTTTGAAGGTGAAGTTGCTTATTTGTCTCGCAAGAGTTGGCAACACTGTCCTTGACTTGGGTTAACGTGACGGACATTGTAGCAGTAGCTATAATAGGGCTAAAGAAAACACGTATTATATAACTTGATCCAGATCAGTTTATATCTAACAAGACTGAACGATGAGCGCTAGATGGTGGTATAGGCCTGTGAAAACTCTCTCCCAGTCAAAACCCTCTCCCCAGTCACTTCAATGGGGCCAAAAAACGACTAAAAATAATCATAAATAATATCACACGTGAACCGATCACTTAGCTCTATGTAAGCGCACTAGACTTCAATACACAAAACATGTGGGTACTGGAATGGAATCGATTGGGTCAACATTACGGGTGTAGTAAAGGCGCCAAAAATAGACCTAATAATAATAATAACTAGAAATGCATTTCCACAAGAAAATGCGGATGTCATTGTGTTTCCACCATCAGTGACCAGGCAGTGCCGTTGCCAGCTGCCGAAAATAACTGCTGCAGCACTACTAAGTCCTTGTGTGTTGGTGGACAGCGCTGAACTGAACACAAGTGTAAATTCCCACTCAGGGTTGGGGACAGTTGCAACTGTCTGACTTCTTCCATTCATATAAATGTATGAACTATTTATCATATGGATTCATCTTAAAAATTGTGTGGGTAATTAGAAGACAGAAATAAGTTTAATGAGAAATGTAAAAAGTGTTGCAACCGTCTCCAGTCTCCCCTACGTCCTTGTGTTAGCTCAACCTTCGTTTTAAGTAGGGATGGGCGATACCACAGATTTAGTTTTCTATCCGATACCACGTGATATTATGTCAAGTATCCCGATACAGATACGTTTGAAAGTCTTCTTGTGTACATAAAAAAGGGATAGCTTTGTGATTTCTACTGTTAAAATAGGTATATGCGGTAATGAAAAATATATTTGCGTCATTACTTCAGTTTAAATAAACTGCCAAAATTATCTCTTTGTTTAGTAGCAGCAATAACGAAACTTGTTAAATTGTTCAACAATGTTCCAGAAATACTAGCTTTTTCAAGCTTCTAACATTTCAACTTAACACCTGGGCAAATCAAATACCCTTAAGTGAATACCGAACCACAAATAATACTTTTGACTTTGGTTTTGTCTGCCTGTTAGAAAGGCCATTTAGCCACAACAGCACAGCTGTCTCGTAGTTGCGTGACTGACTGCAAAGCGCTGCACATGATACATGGAGGGGCAAGACAGGGCGGAAGGAGAAGTACAGTGCATCCGGAAAGTATTCATACCCCTTCACTTTTTCCACATTTTATTATGTTACAGCCTAATTCCAAAATGGATTAAATTAAAAAATGTTCTCAACATTCTACACACAATACCGCATAATGACAAAGTGAAAAAAGGTTTTTATAATTTTTTGCAAATGTATTAAAAAAAAAAAGAAGAAAATATCACATGTACATAAGTATTCACACCCTTTATGCAATACTTTGTTGAAGCACCTTTGGCAGCAATTGCAGCCTCAAGTCTTCTTGAGTATGATGCTACAAACTTGGCACACCTATTTTAGGGCAGTTTCCCCCATTCTTCTTTGCAGATCGTCTCTAGCTCCATCAGCCATTTTCAGATCTCTCCAAAGATGTTCAATCGGGTTAAAGTCTGGGCTCTGACTGGGCCACTCAAGGACATTCACAGACTTGTCCCGAAGCCACTCCTTTGTTATCTTGGCTGTGTGCTTAGGGTCGTTGTCCTGTTGGAAGGTGAACCTTCGCCCCAGTCTGAGGTCCAGAGCGCTCTGGAGCAGGTTTTCATCAAGGATCTCTCTGTACATTACTGCATTCATCTTTCCCTTGATCCTGACTAGTCTCCCAGTTCCTGCCTCTGAAAAACACCCCCACAGCATGATGCGGCCACCACCATGCTTCACTGTAGGGATGGTATTGGCCAGGTGATGAGCAGTGCCTGGTTTCCTCCCGACATGACGCTTGGCATTCAGGCCAAAGAGTTCAATCTTGGTTTCATCAGACCAGAGAATTGTGTTTCTCATGGCCTGAGAGTTCTTTAGGTGCCTTTTGGCAAACTCCATGCGGGCTGTCATGTGCCTTTTACTGAGTGGCTTCCGTTATTCCAGCTGCAGGTATTTTAGGGGGCTGGCCACCCGCACTGCCTGGTCGCTGATGGTGGAAACGCAATCCCATCCGCATTTTCTGGTGGAAATGCATTTCTAGTTTCATCATGTTACCTTGTCCGAGCACCTAATTTTTGGATTAGTATCAGCTAATTTAGAACCCCAAACATACATTCTCCCTTTGAGACTAATTACTCGTCTTGTTTTTATTTACAGGAGAGAATGACAGGTTGTTGAGGTTCCTTTCAACGAGCAGTGTGGAAAAGTTGGCGGATTAAAAAATGGTACCCTGTTCTGTGCCGCTCCTGAAAATTACTGCCACAGCCTCCAAAGCCATGAGACAGAAAAGTCCTGGAATGCAGCAATGTTTATAACTTGTTATAAGCCCAAAAAGGGACAACATCAGGCTTGCTAGAAAATGTGTATTCTCAAATCCAGCCAACACATTTGCATGGCTTTGCCATGAGCTAGAAAGCTAGTGCCCAAGAACAGAAAAGGTGGTAATATAGTGTAAGGGTGCTTATTGCTTTAGTTTGATGTTTTAAGACTTACCCTGGGCAAGAGTGCATGTTACCAAGGTGCCAAATATGTGTCTGCTAACAGGTGGCCATGTACCATTCAGAGACACCAGAGGATGTCAAACTGCACATTATCAACTCGCTCTAACACCCATTATTTCTTCTCAGTTGTGATTGTGCAATAAAGACATCTGACAACGTAAGTGCAAACGAGTCTTAAGTTGGGTGATAAAAGTATGACAGGGGAAAACAATATTATTGATTGTTAAAGTTACGTAATTAGTGCTTCAACTAAGTAACGTGAGATGAATTAGTGCAAATGGAAAAGGATGGAATGTAGTGACAAAGGTACCAGCAACAAAATTGTGAAATAAAGACAAATCTGACCACCTGAGCGCAAAAGAGTAAGATAGGTAATATGAGTATAGGCCAAGAAAAGACTTGAACTGGGGATGATCTAAAATAGGTAGTGTGTTACTTTAAAGTTCTGTAACAAAACAGGAAAGAGATTCCCTTACAGTTCCAAAAGTCCCAGTTGATCATGGGATTAATGCTTATCCATATAATGTGAGGCAGGGTAAGGAATAGCCAAGGCCATTAAGGTTGGGGAGAAAATAATAATTAGAGCTACCTTCATGTTGAAAATGTGTAATTGTGCTACATTGAAACCACACATTTATGAGGACTATGGTTAGCAGCTCCTCAGATATGTACTTGTAGGATAAATTGAGACAGCCATCTTAATACATATCTGGACCACATTCATCATACTCTTACAATAGCTTTGTTTTCCAGGCTAAAACCACTGGCAATTGGTAAATGTAGCTATATATAGAAGCTGTCATGGAAAACACGTCTCCATAGCTAGTCATATGTATTATCTATGTATCGGGTCTGATTTGACTAGTTGCAGGACCACAACAACTTGTGAACACATCTTGAAAAAGCCCAGACTCAAGTCTCCACTCTCATGCACTATCTTGATCCGTTTTCTGACAGTCATCGCCAGTCTGAGCTGATTTCTGGGAGATGGATGCTCCATTGACTTGAACAATGTTCCGATCTGTTCCACTTCACATGAGCTTCTGTTATATCGATTTAATAACGTTCTGCAAGAACTGCATACATGTGACATGAATCATCTGTGGTTTTGACAGGTCTAGTGAGCTCCTCCAGGGCTAAAGTATAGACAGTCTTCCCCTCCAGGAAACCGATGATTAAGTTATGTTTGTCCTTTTATCAATAAAAGTCGTCAAATAAAAGAGTCAAAATACCTCTTTTATTGTTGTATGTGGTGTTTTCTTTTGCAGGGATTTAACCAGGGCTCGCTTCCCCACGGACAAATATTCCACCAAAACAAGTTCCCCTCCGACACTATTTTGCTAGGGCACCGTCGCTGTATCCTGGGTTTAGTGCCGCCCAAGACAATTGTGATTGGTTTAAAAAAAATACAGTGTTTGTCTTCATTATTCCAGAAACTCCATGCAAAGTGCCAGACCTTTCTCCAGCACTGGCACAACGAAGTGTGGAGATTGGTCTGGCATCGCGAGACTAGGCTAAGCACGGTAGTGTGAGGTGTCCTAACCAAATGTTCTTTTGTAGTATTACCAGTAAGCATTTATTTTATTCATTTATGGTGCCTTAACATAAGACTAGTTAACATTAGGCTTCATGGAAATTACGTTAACATCCAAACTGTGATGTTTAGAGTTCACTAAATCAAAACAAAAAAACAGCGCTGCTGTTGAATGCAATATAAGGGCAACACTTGATGCGCGTTAGCAGCCACTCTCCAATTCAAGTCACCAGAATTATTTTTTAAAGTTAAACAAATACAACTTTACTCACATTCTGTATGCAGTGTCTTACAATGTTGTCCAGTTGTGTGTTTTAAATGCCAAGTGGCGGTAAAATCTGGTGAATTACGATAAACTTGGATTGACTTGTAGAGCTATTGTGGGTCCATGCTACTACACTCACTGGGACGGGAGCATATTGCTCCTTCATTCCAAGTCCACCAAAGGACCTTATCTGTTTCCCCATTCATTGTCTACAGACAAATTAGGTGCGTAAAAAATAAAAAATAAAAAATAAAACTAATGGACAAATTAATTAGCTGTGTACAAGCTACAAGACACTCCAACTGACATTTTGGCCTTTCAATGGAAGCGAAATGCTCAAAATTGCGACCATAGTTAGGTGCCGAAAAATCGGGCTAATAATAATAATAATGACTTAACGAAAACAGTATATGATTGCATCATGCTGAAGCAATCACATAATAATAAGAATATGACTTTGCATACCAAGATGTGTGCCTCTACTGACTATCACATAATAAGAATAATAAGAATAAGAATATGTCTTTGCGATAACAAGATGTATGCGTCACTGACGCATCACATAACAGCGCCCCCTATATGTTAGTGGGAGTACAAGGTTCCAGATGTAGAATGAATCTGAATGGGTCCTTTCTCGGACTCCACCTCCGACAGAAGTTATGAAAATGATCCAGCATAAACCACTATGAACAAGCCAAAACATTTTTTATGGAATAAAATGCATTAGTCATGTAATAGTTTCATAAAATATTTACACATATTGTATTATCGATAACAATACATTGTCTAACTTCTTTGTTTGTTGCTCAAAACCGAGATTAAAAAACACTACTATAAACAATGGTGTGTAGGGTCAATAGCTGGGGTAGGCACCTTTCAATTGGAACCGTTATTCTCCAATTCTTAACGTTGATGCAGATAATATTGCTTACCCTGGTACTTTGCATACATTTCTGCCTTTAGGATGGAGCTCTTGATTGGAAATGGAGCATAACAACAACCCAACCACCGCAATCACTGAAAAAAAGTTCTTCAATTCCATTGTACATGAAGCAGCATCCTTCTAGACGCGTCTTTTGCTCCACATTTCTCCTTTACATTGATTGCTATTATGTATGCCCCCAATTGTTGCAGGTAATCCAATTTGTTAGCAATTGTTTTTCTGTTATATTTAATAGCTAATCCGATACAATGTAATCTAAATTTTCCAAAAACAAGGGCTCGCCACCATTTACACCACCGACTTCCCCCTGTAGGCTAGAACGAAAATGTGGCGACAGCGGTCCCTGAGAGCACAACTCCAAATAAGTTATGCAAATAGACTATTCAAATTGTATCCTTTGCGAATGCCTTTTCTTCGTTATGCTATAAAACATCCAAGTGATAACACTAAAGTAAAAATTTGCCATTTTGCAGGTCGTGAGCTCCATACATCCCGGCCACAAAAAAAAAACTACTTGTTTTTGCCATATAGCACATTCCTCAAATATAACAAGTATAAGAAAATATACAACTTCTCCAATAAGCATCTATTTCTTCCTTTTTTCTTCTTTACATTTAGTGCTCAGTTCTTCTTCTTTTGTGTTCCCAAGAGTGGCAGGAGAGAGATTCCTGGTTTGTTACTCTATCCTTTGCCATTGTTGGAATGAACATCGTGCGCCAGCAACCTGTTTAAACGTCATCGTAATCAGCCATGCATGGAAGTATTATGCTTCATTATTTCTTTTTGGAATTTGGGAACTTTGAAACAGCTATGTTTGTTCAATAGTGGTGGTATGTTAAGCATATATACTGTACGTAGGAAAAGGATACTGGATCCCTAAAATAGTCATAATGCCTACTTTGTTGAACCAAAAAAGTCCCCAAGTAGTAACTTTCAAAATAGTAATTACCACTGTCTTATTTAAATTACTTGACTGTTTATCCTTTCTTTGTAGATATTGAGGAATTTATAGGCTATCGCATATTTGAAGAAAATTAATATTACTTTATCTGTCACATGAAATAGTTTCACTTATTTCGCTCAGAAAGAGCACTTCAGCATATGCAAAAAGCAATTTGAGGGAATACAGAATGTGAAATAGCAATCTAATGGCCTTTTGACAAACAATGGCTCCCTCTTCTGTTTGATTGAAAAAACTGACACAAAGGAACATGACTGAATTGTCCAATGTACATTACCGATAAATAGAAGCGTGAGTAAAATATTTACAGTGTTTCACGATTGCTAAAAGACTAAATCCCATTCTCTGAACCAAATCATCAGTTGCCTAAAGCCATTTGTCAAATCATTCACCCTTTTGGCAACACCTCAAACAAGTTTAGGTAGACACAATTGGCAAAACTCATCCACTCTTTTTGCAAAACTTTAAACACATCGCGCTGTGATTCACTAGTGTGGCAAAATGGTAAACAATGGTGGCAAAAGTTGAACACAACTTCAACACAGTTGTCATCGTTAACACACAACGACTAAAAATGTTTCACACTTGTTTCTAATAATGTGATCAAACCAATTGTACAGAATATATGCCAGTTCAGAGTGCACAGCTGGCACAGGTGCATTGAATGTTGAAACAGCAATGGATAGAAACATTCTGAGAGGCAGAGGAGGAAGAGTACATGCGAGAGGTGGTCGACGAGGAGGAAGAGTACGAGTACGAGTAAGAGGTGGTGGACGAGGAAGAGGAGTACATGTAAGAGGTGGTGGACGAGGAAGAGGAGTACATGTAAGAGGTGGTGGGCGAGGAGGAAGGGGACAAGGAAGAACAGGAACCAGAACAGTAATTTCGAATGAAATTCGGGAACTATCATAGAGGGAAGCCGGACAAAGAGTGCAACCAAATTTGAGTAGATTTTATGTAGCCACCATAGTTGGGGCACTCAGAGATTTATTTATTTTTTGGTTTTTAAGTTTACTGTATTCAGCACACAACTTTGTCAATTAAAAGGGCAAAAACAAATTCCTTTCTTGCGATACATTTTTCAGTATGTATAGAAGTAATGTCCATTACTCTTTTTACAGTACTGTAAACATTTACAGTATAAGTGCATTTCCCCTTTTGTAGAATTGCAAGACTACCACGAGGGTGGAAAGACTGCTTTGTTCTCAGCAGGAGGCTCTCAGTGCTGATATGGTCATTCAAAACAATGCAATCCGACTGCGTGAAATTCAAGAAAGAGTTGTTGAAAACAATATAGACTTTGACGGAATCAACAGCGTGAGCCTTTCTACTATTGCCCGTGTCCTCCAGCGCAATAGTGTGCGCATGAAGCAAGTGTACAGTGTCCTTTGAGCGCAACTCAGAAAGGGTCAAAGATCTATCAGTATGTGCAAGTAAGTGTACACACAGACTCTTTCGGTGCTGATGCTTACAGCACAATTCTATGCTACCAGCCTACTGCTAATGTAAACTGCACAATATTGTAGTGTATGGAAATCAGGAGTGCAACATACTGTAAGTAGCTTACATGTAACCCAGGTTAAATAAACTATACATATAAGGAATCATTTGTCAGTATTAAATAATAGGAAATTAGAATATTGTATGGATGCACATAAACTGAGAACTATATTTGATAAAGATAACAATAAATACAATACAATAAAACAATAAAGATAGAAATACAAATTTCCAGTTGTTTAAACATTTGACCTGTGATCTGAAACGGCTAGCTCAGCCAGCCAATCAGGCGTCAGTTTCCATTTAGTGAGCTGACAAGCACTACGCTCAAAACATTGATTTTCTTTTGAGCCTGAGCACGAAAGAGCATAGCTGTTGTGACAAGCGAAAACCATTTAAGTTCGAGAAAGAGAGATACAAGTTATTAAAGTGAGCTAAAGTTGTGCTAATTTCTTTAAACATAATTACCCCATGTTAGGACAACCAGAGGGCTTTATCGTCGCTGGTTATTGAGAAAATACCCGCATTGGTGAGTTTTTTATTTATTTATTTTTAAAATAATATAATAAAACATAATAAACAAAACAAAGAACAATATGAAAGAGTCGAGCACCAAAGATTACATTATACATTTTAAGCGTAGCAGCACTTTTTGTTGTTGTTGTGCAACTTAAAAGAGTCCAAAATAGAAAGAAATTCATATAGAAAGCAATTAAATCTAGGCACATTATTATTAAATTTACAATTATGTATATAGAATTTTCCTAATTTAACCATTATATTTACAATAAATTCTAACGAGTTCTTCTCATTTTCAAACTAAAAAAGTACATATTTTTTAAGTAGACGCACATTGCATTTGGATTTCACAAAAATGTGAACATTCATATCTTCCCAAAATGTGCGAATTATATTGCAATCGTAAAACAAATGACAAAGTGTTTCAGGTGCGTTTTTACAAAAGGTGCAGTTATTTTCAATATTAGTAAACTTAGATATGTAAGCATTGCAGGGATATATGTTGTGTAAAATCTTTTGGTGTACTTCTCTGGCCTTGTTAGAAATGCAAAATCTATAAGGTAACAGCCAAGCCTTCTGCCAATGTATATCCTCGAATGTCTGGTTCCAATAGAATTTACCTCTTGGGGTAATTTTTTTTTACTATTAAATAAATCTCTGATTTGTTTGTTTCCACATTTTGGATCATGAATGTCTAGGCTTCCAACAAGGAATGTACATTCCAGCCTATGGGTTTCACCAAAATTCAGGTGGCTTTTCATCAGCTGAATAAGACCACTTGGAATAGCCTTGGTTACACTATTAAATTCCTTAGGTTGGACAGGGAAGTCATGCCTAGCCATGAAGTCGTTACATGTGTGTAAATTACCAGTAGCATCAAAAAGATCACTTAAATAATCTAGTTCACGTTCATGCCAGTTTTCCAAAAAAATGGATCTATTGTTCCGGACAATAGATTCTTTATTCCATATTTTGACTTTGTGAGGAGAAAAATCATGTACAAAACATAACTTCCAAGCCAAAAGAGCCTGTTCATGAAATTTCAACAGTTTTATGGGTAATTTGGAAGGAGAATAGTGACAAGAAAGCAAAAAATGAGTACCGCCAATTTTCCTGAAAATATTATGTGGAATGAAGTACCAAATAGATTCAGGTTCATCCAAAAATCTCTTCACCCAGTTTACTTTAAAGGTGTTATTTACATCCAAAAAGTCTAACATGTCAAAACCTCCTTCTGATTTCCTCCCAGCTAAGATTGCTTTCTTGAGGTGGTGATGTTTATTTTTCCAGAAGAATTTAAAAAAGGCTGTGTTAATATCTCTACATGTGGATTCACGAATAAACAAAGAAAGTGCCGGGTAAATTAAGCGAGATAACAAGCATACAATTTCACACTTGGAGATGTTCAAGCCTAAACCTGAAGCGTCAGAGAACAATTCTATTAAATTTAATGAATCTTTAATTTGGTCTTTGTTTTGAAGTAATAAGGTTGTGTCATCTGCCAATTGCGAAATTTTTATCTCTCTGTCAAATAAAGTAATACCTTTAATTTTTGGTTCATTACGAATACTTAATGATAGTAGTTCCACTACAATCAAAAATAAAAAGGGAGAAATTGCGCAACCTTGTCTGACACCACGTCTAACAAAGAATCTATTTGAGGTATTTGATTGTATAATAACAGAGCTATTAATATCCTTATAAAACATTCTAACAGTTTTAATAAACACATTTCCGAAGCCAAATTGTTTCAGAGCAAAAAAAAAAACGGATGTTCGATGGTGTCGAAAGCCTTGTAAAAATCCAAGAAAAGAGTAAGAGCCTGTGAGTCTATATAGTGCGCATAATCCAGGAGATCTAGAAGAAGTCTAATATTACAACTAATGTGTCTTTTGGCCATGAAACCAGTTTGAGTTTAATTAATTATTTGATCTAGAGCTTTTTTCAGCCTATTCGCATAAGTTAAGGCAATGATTTAATAGTCAACATTCAGCAACGTAATTGGCCTCCAATTATCTAAAGACAAAGGGTCTTTATCTGGTTTTGGAATTAAAGTAATTAGTCCTTGTTTCATTGAAGTGCTCATTTCCTCTTTCTCCATACACTCTTTATACATATTAAATAGAGGTATTTTAAAGAAGTCCCAAAACTTAACATAAAACTCAACTGATAAACCGACAGTTCCTGGGGATTTGCCCTTTTTCATAGAATGAAGAGCATCTGAAATCTCCCCAATTGATAGCTCTTCCTCACAACTTGCTCTGAAACTATTTGAAATCCTAGGGGTAACCTCTTGAATTTTTTGTAAGAAGTTGCATGCTTTCACCCCGTCATATTTAGAGTAATAAAGATTTTCATAAAAGGAGTGTACAGTAGCAGAAATTTTAGAAGGGTCTTTACTTATATCATTGTTAATTCGTAACGCTGTCATTGATTTACGTTTGTAATTCCTCTTTTCCAAGGCAAAAAAATAACTTGTGTTTTTTTCCCCTTCCTCCAACCATTTAGCCCTAGATCTCACAAATGCCCCTTTAGCTAAGTTCACATAAAAATTGTCAATTTCCAATTGAAGCTCATGCAGTTTAGTCTGCTCCTCTGTTGATTGTATACTCTTAGTAAATAAGATATTTAATTCAGTCATTACTTCCAGGTTCCTTTCAGACTTTTTAGTTTTAATCTCTTTACTTCTTTTAATAGCCAACTCTCTTATTTTGAATTTAAGGTATTCCCATCTTTGTATGTAGCTCATACTGGTGTCCTCCAGCACATGTAGAAACATTTTCACTTTACCTATAAAAGTATCATCCGTGAGAAGGCTATTATTAAATTTCCAATAGCCCCTTATTTTTCCACTCAAAAGCTGAAATTGCCTTATGATCTGACAAAGGTGCATTACAAATGGAAATGTCTGAGACATACTGAATGGTGGCATGAGGTATTAACCAGAAGTCAATTCTAGACCTGAGAGACAGAGAGTTATTGTTCCAAGTGTATTCTCTATTATGTGGGTGAAGAAAACGCCAAGCATCTATAACATTAAGCTTATCACATGGCAGGGTGACGTTTGGAATAAGTAGTATTATTTCTGGGAGGACATCTATCTACATTATCATCTGGGGCTTCGTTGAAATCACCTCCAATAATTATGTTGGCTCCAACATATTTCTTTTGCATATTTTCCAAAATTCCACATACCTTATTAAACAGATTAAGATTCAATGCATTTGTGTTAAACCCATATATATTGCAAGCTATAAAAATGGCATTATCTAATTTCAAGACAATCACAATCCACCTGCCTTCTTCTGAAGACAATTTCTCCACAATGTCACCCTTGAATTTGTTAAATAAAACTGCAACCCCCGCTGAATGATTTGAGCCATGACTGAAAATTACAGAATCTCCCCATTGTGCTTTCCAAATCTTTAAGTCTTGTTCACAAGTGTGTGTTTCTCGAAAAAATATAATGTGCGCCTCACATTGCTTACTGAAGAGGAAAAGTGCTTTCCTTTTGGTGATGTCTCTAAGACCTCGAACATTAAGAGAAAAAAAGTTAAGATTACCAAAAATAAATTCTGTCATCAAAATCAAAACAAATTGAATATAACAAGATAATCAAGATTAAGGATCTTTCAACTATATAAAAGGCTAAAGATAGATATGACATGCAAATGGGCCAACAGCACCAATAATACATAGCAAAAGCCCCAAACAGCTATTAAAACCATAAAACTATTCCGAGCTGTATCAAATAGTAAATAATGAAGTTCGTTGGACTAACCATTAATGTCCACTCTTTTCCCTTCAATATAAGCAAAAGCTCCACGGAAGGATGCTCGCTTGCCCTCATCTCTTGCTTTTTTAATTAAAGGCCATGCCTTTTCTCGAGCAGCTCTCTCCTCCGGTGATAAGTCTTCCTTGATGCACATGTGGTTCTCTTCAAAAAACGTAGCTCCTTTCGCCTCCCTCCACATAATGTCCCTGTAGTGACGCATAGAAAACTGAATGATAATCACCCTCGGCGATCCATCATCCCGCTTCCTGCCAATCCTGTGGACAGAGTCTACGACGTGTGGAAGTTTACCCGCTATCCTCGGGACAACTTTGGCCAGGATTTTGATTGCGACGTTTCGGGTATCCTCATGCTGATCGTTCTCTTTTGCGCCGTGTATCCTAAGACCCCACCACCGTCTGTAAGCACTCGCCTCCATTAAAGAACTCTTCAGTTGATTATTTTCTTGTTTCAATTCCACCACATTCTTCTCAAGCTAAGTTATCTTTTCCTTGTGAGAAGCATTGTCTATAACGAGTTTTTGCACAGTAGCGGTCTTGTTCAGAGTTTTCTCCATTGAAGTAACTTTGTTAAAAGTTTCCTCACATTTGATAGTAAGCGTCTGTACGCTGGAGAGAATGGTGTCTATGTTTTTTTCTAAGTTATCTGGTTTCCCTTTTTTACCAGGTGGACCTTTGCTTGGGGTAAAGTGAGGAGTGTCCAATTCATTTCCCTCCTCCATCATGTCCACATGTGTAGCTTTATCGGGTTTGAGTGTTTGATGGTTGGCCATTGTGTTAGCTTCTGGGAACAAATTTCTGTTACGTTTCTTCGTCATTAAACTTTTGTTTTGTTTGGCTGTTATTACATTGCTAAATATTTATGTATATTATGATCTGAGTTGAAGTGCTGATGCCCATTCACATGCCATTCTAAGGTCCGCTTGACTAGACAAGTTACAACATGACTCCACGGAACAGCGCCATCTTGGCCCCCCTGGGAGTGATGACAGGGTCCAAGACCACTCACCTTCCTATGCACCACCCGCATTGGTGAGTCACTTTTTGATTGCTGATGTTATTCGTCACTAGCCGCTAATGCTAACAAATACAATGAACGAATGCCATTCGCATGTGCTAAAAGTGTTAGCTGTGCTACTGCTAAGTGAAAACATAATTTTGTGCAAGGTGATATGTATAAATAGTTTGCAAAGTATTTCATCTTTTATCTGTTATACCGAATGGTTAATTAAGTTGTTTTAAGCACCTTAAAACTGTACCTTTGTTAGTATTAAATGTTTTGTGCGTGTGACTGTAGTCTGCCATGACATGGCGCAGGGCACAAAGGGCACGTGTTTTTCTGGAATCGGTGTGGCTACTTCATGCCAATTGCCTTGTGAAGGAATCAAAGAATATTTGTTTACTCTTGAATTGCGAGTTAGACGTTATTTTGGTAACATTTCCATGCCACTATGTTCTTGTAGGTAATGGGATTTGTAATTGCTAATGTTTACAAGTTATAATTGTTGTTCTTCAAGTAACGTAGAGTACAATGAGAGATTGACAACATATATTCTAGCTTTTAGCTTATGGTCAAATATTTCATATTAGAAGCTTGAATGTGAGTTCTGACCTTACTCACTATAGATCAGGTTTTTTTGGATCTGCTTGGAACCTGGATACATTGAATATTAGATGGCGAGCTAAAACCCAATGGAGCGAACTAAATAATTTGCATGCAGAAGATTGGAACCCTGGATCTAACGGACTTTGTACTTCCACATACCCCAACTCACTCTACAGTGCGGTAGGATTGCCACCTTGAAAGTGGTGAACCAAACTGTCCTCTTGTTCTGGTTGATGTGTGGTTAACACAAGGACTGAGTTCATTGTCACTTACAAAAGTGACAAATTTTGTATATACATTTGTGTTGTATTGTATGGTACCTTGAATTTGGAGATTTTATGTCAATAAGGTTTTTTATTTTGTACTTACCCGAGTAATAGCTATTTTATGTATATTGTTATTTCCATTTACTAAAAGGAAGTGTGTTTCACTTCCAAAAAGGAAATATTGTGTCACGAGTCATTTCTGGGGGGTATTCCATCAAGCTGGGTAAGCGAAAAGCCCGGCTTATTTCGATAAGTCTGGCTAATTTTAGTGAGAGATCCGTTCCATTACTGTGGCTAATACGAATCCCCACTCAGTTACCAAGGTAATTTATACCACTGAACTAGCCTGCTCCGTAGTAGGCTAACTGTCAAGCTTAGTTTAGCTGTGTTACAAAGAATATCCAACAGGTGGAAACAAAATCACAAAGACAGTTCCGTCAAGTGTCTTTTCTCGCTCGCTTCACTTTAGACACATACCGTAAGTCCGTGTTCGGAAACATGTATGTGACCAAGCATATATATATAAGTGTTTACGTCCATTTCACTTTTAGATTTACAATTCCTGTGTTCGCAACCTTGCCACTTTTAACACAGGCCTAAAAAATAAAATGCTGAAATGACATGTGTTCAATTTGGCATTCCATTTCCTTATTGTAATTGCATTATTTGTGACAGATATCAAGCTAAAACACAATGTGACATTGAAAATTACATTTCTTTGTCACCGTATTAAATTTTTTTTTATTACAGAGCATTTATGCTTTTTTCATGCGAGCAATAAAGAGACGACATTCACCAGTCACACTTGACGCCGGGATTGCACCCCGGCCCCTGCTATAAGCACTTGCCAACAGTGAATCGTGCTCTTTGCCTGGTGAGCTACCAGGGATCCTGTTTTAATGTAGAGGCCTATATTAAGCATGAATCAGATTTCCTATTATTGATCCTGCTGATGATATAGCCGCAGTTTCATCATAACGATGTCAATGGTAATTTCCATAAAAAGTAGGATACTAAATTACGCATTTAATCTGTCTGCATTTTTTGGCTTCGCAATTTCCCTCGCATTGAAAATCACATTTTTGGTGATGAGACAGTCAGTGGCGAATTCCTTTGATGAGCTTTCTCGTGAGAAGATCACCTCTCTTTCTGGTTTTTGCGACATTTTATCTACTTTTTGACATTCGATTGTTCCGGGCTGCTTCTGTTCTCCGTGCGCGCACACAATGACAGCTTGTACAAGCCTGGCTTGAGTTAACGTTGACTGGAGACAGTTAATTGTGTTTATGGAATGGCTTGAGGCTTAAATCAAAGTTGACGTTTGTTCAAGCCAGGCTTTTTCTATTAAGAGCCGATTTTATTAGCGCAGTTGATGGAATACCCCCCTGGTTTGGTCCATCTAGGCTTCGTAGTCGATTCTAGAACTTCTGATACATTTAGCCCAGTGAATATCGTACTTAGTATAGGATTACCTTTATAATATTTTGTACCTTTTAGTAAAAAGGGTTACATACACTTTGCAGAAGTCTGTCTTTCTGTATCACTCACTACTAAACTATCTATTTTAGAGTGTTTGAATTGGATTCCATGGAAAGGCCCCACACTGGAAAAAATGGCACTCCAAAAACTAGTAAAAAAACTATGAATACAAGGTGTTTTTTGCTTGTAATAAGTAAATAAATCTGCCAATGGAACAAGTGAAAATTCACTTGTTAAGATTTCTTGAAATAATATTTGACTTTTAGGCATTTCAAGACAAGATATCTTGGAATTAGCTAATCAGAATAAGCCTGTATGAGTATTTTAAAATGAATATTTTTCCCTTAAAAGTAGCTTGAAGTTTTTTTTTTACCATTTGTCATCCTTCTTCATTTCAAGTATATTTCACTTATTTTTAGTTATATTATAGTGACACTGTTCTAGATCTAAGACCATCACCTACTTAAAATGAGACTAGACAAGAGGTATTTAAGCATTTTAAGACAAAATGTCTTAAAGACAGCTGAAAAAAACTCATATTGAGAATGTGTTACTAGTATTAGAAGTGCTTAATTTCAATTCAAGTGTATTTAACTTATCGTAAGCTCTACAATAATGATACTGTTCTAGATTTAAGACAATCACCTACTTCAAAGACTGAAAAAAATGAAAAGATTAAACCATTCAATGTTTTATTTTCTCTGCATAAAGTTCTTGGGCCTGAATTTGACAAAGCAGTGCATTACATGGACACTTCACAGCAGTGTATGACTGGAGCACCATTCATCACTCCATTCCTCTCCCTCCTCTCGCCCCACAAGAGTCCCATGGACATAGGTCTCACTTTACCTTTAGTGTTAAAGTATTTCACAACATTTGCATAGAAATTAATACAATTTAGCATTGGCATGATTTCTTTCAGTGTTTTGTCTAACCAATAAAATAATGAACACATAGCAGAACATACAGAACGTGTAATATTGTGGGTTCTGTGGCTAAGAGGCAAACAAAAAAAGTGTCCATTGGCTTTACTGGCCAACAAATGCTTTCCAATCGGCCATGCTCTTCTTATAAGATGCCGTGAGGTCTTGCTCATGGATTGTGTCCAAGAGGACCTCCGTTTGTATGACCGAAAGCAGAGTGGCTACACATTTGGGGTACGTAAGATGTAGGGCGTAATTGTAGGCCATAAGGTCTAAAGCACCCTCAGTAACCTTGTCTTTTGGGAACGTAGTTATCGGCATATCTCCTACAGACAGGAGGCAGTTCGACAAACTCACGATCAGGACTGGACAGGGGAGAGGGCGCTTCAAGTAGGCATTGGGGTCTTCTTTTTCCTGAAACACACAGACATCCTCCATCAGGATAATGCACTTTTGTTTAAAGGATACATTTGTTTGTGTATTTTAAAACCTGTTTCCCCAAAAAAATGTTATGGGTGTATTTGAAGGCTGAACCTAAGAAATGCATTGGGAGCAATTAGAAGCAGCAACTTTTTCAATACTGCAGCTTTTGTTGCTTTGGACAGTCAAAATTATCCTTTAACATTTTACACAGCTCACCTCGAGGACATGCACCAGAGCCTCACTTGCATCTCTTAGCCTCTTCGGAGGAGCAGACGTAGAGGGGAACAGTGATGGCAGCACACGTAGGATCCCGACAGCCTGGTCAACTGTTGAGGAAAAGATTCATTACTTTTACACTTAGACAAAATTCACAAGGTCAAATTTTGTCAATGGTCTACAGCAGATATAATGCTTTCAGAAACATTCCACAAACGATGGGAAGACAAGACACTAGCACATGAACATGTCCTAATGTCCACTAATAACATCAACCCTTACCTTCATCCATTCCCATTGGGGGTTTCAGCATCTTTTTCCATATGCCAAAAAACTGCACCCCCTGGCAGAAGTCGTGCCATCTTCCCTTCACTTCATCAATGTAGTGGCTGTTATCCTTGTCCAAAATGCGTTGAAGCTCCCCCATCACCTATAAAACATCCAAAATACCAACACAGACATTTCAATGCATCACTTAGGATGAGGAAATTGTACCACACAGAACATTGTTTTGAATTAGGGCCAGTCAATAATGACTTACATGTCCAATGTCCTTGAAACAAGGATATGCCTCTAGATTTCTCTCAATTCTGTCCTCCTCACGAACAGAACCAGAATCAATGAACGCTCTTCTGGCTGCAAATTCCAAATCCAGGAGCTGAGAGACAGACTCCTGGTTCGGAATTTTTTTTTTTTACACAAAGCCTGTAAGGTCATGTAGTGCTTGGCCATGGTTGCTGGACTGTCTATGTCTGGACTGTCCATGTCTGTAGGCTTGTGAGCTGTAAGACAAAAAAATACATAATTAAATAAAACACTACAGCTTAAATGATTCAGGTCTCTATTTTGACAAGTCAAAACAGAATGCATGCCCCGATATCACATTGACAGACACTTCATAAATCTTATTTCATGAGTGCAAGGAAACCAAAATGTAAATATCAAAAACCGTTTGCAGAATTGTTTTAAAGTTCCAATAACGTGGGTTCATTAGACTTGTGATCATCACATAAAATAGGAACACCACACAAGGGTAAATTTGTAAATGCAAAGTTGGAACTGACCTCTTTCATTACTGCCTGAGTCTGCGGTGCTACCCCCTTCTGAGGAGCGATCTAGAATGATGGTTGAGTCACTTGAATCAAATTCATCTGGGTCACTTGGCTGACCAAGACAGCGCCTCTTTGGTTGTCTCCCATCTGGAATGGTCTTTTGGGGGGACCTAACATTCTGCAATCGTTTATATAGCTGTGCGCACACAGTGACCTGTGACAAAATACATTTAAACAAATCCTTCATATCGCTACTAAAAATGCCTAACATTAAACACTGTCATTAACTGGATGCATTTGAAACACTTACCCATGTATTTTTGTTGTTACGGTCTCGGTCATGCAGCATGGGGTAGTACAGTACTACTCGCTTTGCCATTGCTGTAATTTTTGTTTTTTTTCGGGTATCTGATGTCTGTGGCAGGGTTGACTCATTAGAAGTAGAACTGCACGCTGGTTTTGAGTCTTCTCTGCCAAATTCCTGTAAAATAAAAGGAAGTAATGAACTCCTGGTAAAAGCAACATATACATTTTACTGTGTTAACACAAACTGCAATGCGGTATTGATAGCTCTTCACAAGTATAACTTGCAATTTGTTTCATTGAAGAGGTTAACTCTCTTCAGTCAATTAACTGAACACCTACCATTGAATCTCTAAACCAGTATTTATTTATTGAAAGAGAAATTAAAGAAATCGGGCTCCACTGATCAAAAATTCTTTCTGGACAGCCATCAACTATTCGGTACATCCCTAATTGTAATGGGAAATGAGACCAAAAAAGCACATTGCAGAAGTTTGTTGTGTGCTGCT
>JAPMUY010001713.1:15000-19105 GCA_026901105.3 Galaxias olidus | reverse complement strand
GTCAGAGAGGTAGGTCTATATAGATACTATATATATATATGGGTTATATAGGTGGTCAGAGAGGTAGGTCTATATAGATACTGTATATAGATATATGGGTTATATAGGTGGTCAGAGAGGGTATAGTTAGGTTATATTGATATAGATATATAGGTTATATAGGTGGTCAGAGGTAGGTATAGTTAGGTTATATTGATATAGATATATAGGTTATATTGATATAGATATAGATAGATAGATAGATAGGTTATATAGGTGGTCAGAGAGGGTATAGTTAGGTTATATTGATATAGATATATATAGATATAGGTTATATTGATATATATAAGGAGATGATTATTATGAATATATGGTGAAGAGTATTCCTGGCAGAATGAAACAGCTCCCTCTGACCGGTGTGTGTGTGTGTCTCCCCCAGGTCCTAAAGACCTCCACTGCGGCCATGGTGGACGTTAACATCAATAAGAACCTGGTGGGTTCAGCCATGGCCGGCAGCATCGGAGGCTACAACGCCCACGCAGCCAACCTAGTGGCAGCCATCTACATCGCCTGTGGACAGGTGACCTGACCCTGACCCTGACCCTGACTCTGACCCTAACCCTGACCCTAACCTAGTGGCAGCCATCTACATCGCCTGTGGACAGGTGACCTGACCCTGACCCTGACCCTGACTCTGACCCTAACCCTGACCCTAACCTAGTGGCAGCCATCTACATCGACAGGTGACCTGACCCTGACCCTGACCCTGACTCTGACCCTAACCCTGACCCTAACCTAGTGGCAGCCATCTACATCGCCTGTGGACAGGTGACCCTGACCCTGACCCTGACCCTGACCCTGACCCTAACCCTGACCCTAACCTGGTGGCAGCCATCTACATCGCCTGTGGACAGGTGACCTGACCCTGACCCTGACCCTGACCCTGACTCTGACCCTGACCCTGACCCTAACCTGGTGGCAGCCATCTACATCGCCTGTGTGTGTGTGTGTGACCCTAACCCTAACCCTGACCCTAACCTGGTGGCAGTGTGTGTGTGTGTGTGTGTGTAACCCTAACCCTGACCCTGACCCTAACCCTGACCTCAGCACAGATTAACAGTATGTGTCTGTGGATGTGTGTGTGTGTGTGTGTGTGTGTGTGTGTGTGTGTGTGTGTGTGTGTGTGTCACCAGGACCCGGCTCAGTGCGTGGGCAGCTCTAACTGCATCACCCTGATGGAGGCGTGGGGGCCCTCTGGGGAGGACCTGTACATCAGCTGCACCATGCCCTCCATAGAGCTGGGAACCGTGGGGGGGGGCACCAACCTGGGTCCCCAGCAGGCCTGTCTGCAGGTAGGGGCACACACACACACACACACACACACACTCTTACACTCTGAGAGCGAGAGAGACACACACTAACAAACACACACACACACACACACACACACACACACACACACAACAAATCCAAAAGGTAAGAAAGCATGCACCACAGCTACACACACACACACACACACACACACACACACACACAAAAACAATTGTAATCCATCATGTAGGGGCATGTGCAACAATATCACACCTTTAGCAATAGAATTACACGGTTATACGGCTATGCTGCATAGCTCTATATAAACAGCTGTGTGTGTGTGTGTGTGCGCGCGCGCGCGCGTGTGTGTGTGTGTGTGTGTGTGTGTGTGTGTGTGTGTGTGTGTGTGTGTGTGTGTGTGTGTGCGTGCGCGCGTGTGTGTGTGTGTGTGTGTGTGTGTGTGTGTGCAGATGCTGGGCGTGCTGGGTGCGTGTCAGGAGTGTCCCGGGGAGAACGCGCGGCAGCTGGCCCGGGTGGTGTGTGGCACGGTGCTCGCTGGAGAGCTGTCACTCATGGCCGCTCTCGCTGCAGGTCACCTGGTCAAGAGTCACATGACCCACAACAGGTAAAACAAAAAAACTCAACTCGTTTGATGTTCTGTTGCTTGTTTGCGAAATGCTAAATGATGATACAGTGTTTCAAATACAACATTGGTATCTGATGAAGAACGTAGCAAAAGATGGAGAATGGGTGAACTATGGCTTTAAGCCATAACAAACAGGTATGATTAATGAAAGGGGTTTGCTTTGGTTGTCCAGGTCCAAGGTGAACTTACAGGACGCTCCAGGAACGTGCACGAACAAGTCCTCCTGAGAAGGGCCAGAACAGAAAAATAAGGGAATCACTACAGAGAATGTTTCAACTACATCGCCATTTTGTTTCAGCTACGCCTCCATTTGTTGTTTGAATTACGGAATACCAACTACTTCAACTACACAACCGTTTTGTTTCAAATACAAAGAAACACGGTTTCTACTATGGATCCATGTTGTTTTAACTGCATCTCAACATAGTTTTTATTTGTATAACGGTGCTGTTTAAAAAAATAAATTGTATTGAGGTGCACCATGGCTTTACAGTTTACAACCTGCTGTTATTAAAAACAAAGCAACGTTTAAAAACAACTACGGACTGCTAGCCAATCCATGTGCTTTTCTCTGCCGAACTGTCGACCAATCATAATGCTGGAAATGGACTTCAAGCCCAGCCAATCAGTTAACTGCTGGAAAACTACTTTTTCTTCTCCTTCTTGTGTCACAGCTGGAAGAACTCTCCTGTACCTCTGGTGAATTGTAGGAGCAGAGACAAAGGGAAGTTGCACTGAAAATGCAGAGTAGCACAAACACAGAGAGAGAGAGATGGACAGATGGAGGGGGGGGGGGGTCTGTGAAGAAGAGTAAATACACTTATCCTGTTTGTCGCAGAGCTGCAATGATTAGCTAACCATCCTGAGTGATATGTTATCTATAGACCCAAGCTAAGATGGCTGCCCCGTTGCTAACCAGCCTGTCCCCAAGCAAAGATGGCTGCCCTCTAGCCATCCAGCCTGTCTCCAAGCTATGATGGCTGCCCTGTAGTCAACCAGCCTGCCACAAAGCTAAGATTGGAATGGCTGCCCTGTAGCTAACCAGCTGTCACCAAGCTAAGATGGCTGCCCCATAGCTAACCAGCCTGTCCCTAAGCTAAGATAGCTGCCCAACAACTCAAACAACTCTAATTCTGTTTAATTGTCTAAAAATATCCTGCTGACAGTCTGGTGACTCCAGTGTTTCTCCCATAGAATTAGAACAGAGTCAGACGATCTGCCCGGTTTGACCTTGGCAGTCAGCACAAAGCAGTCAGTACAAAATGGCTGCCGAGGCCCCTGTGTCTAACTCAGGCCTTATCCAGAGTCCCATCCCATGCATGAAAGAAAGCATACTGCATTGCCATCATATGCAGCAGGCCTCCATTATTGAATAATAATAATGTGTCTACAACTGCTGCCTTTTATGGTTTAAGTGTTCAGTATGGGTGACATATAAGCATATTTAGATAATACAGAACATTTTGCATATATTTTGTAATAAAATAATACTTTACAATACAAAAGAACCGTTTGAACCGTGTGGATTGTATACCATGCTGTTAACCGACAGGGTCGCCTTGACTCCAGGGCTTATTAACATTATTTACTTTAGGTTTACACAGAGATACACAGTGGGTCAGCAGTGAGTAAGGGTGAAGGTTATTTACTTTAGGTTTACACAGAGATACACAGTGGGTCAGCAGTGAGTAAGGGTGAAGGTTATTTACTTTAGGTTTACACAGAGACACACAGTGGGTCAGCAGTGAGTAAGGGTTAAGGTTATTTACTTTAGGTTTACACAGAGACACACAGTGGGTCAGCAGTGAGTAAGGGTTAAGGTTACTTTAGGTTTACACAGAGATACACAGTGGGTCAGCAGTGAGTAAGGGTTAAGGTTATTTACTTTAGGTTTACACAGAGATACACAGTGGGTCAGTGGGTCAGTAGTGAGTAAGGGTGAAGGTTATTTACTTTAGGTTTACACAGAGACACACAGTGGGTCAGTAGTAAGGGTGGGTCAGTAGTGAGTAAGGGTGAAGGTTATTTACTTTAGGTTTACACGGTCAGAGACACACAGTGGGTCAGTAGTGAGTAAGGGTGAAGGTTATTTACTTTAGGTTTACACAGAGACACACAGTGGGTCAGTAGTGAGTAAGGGTGAAGGTTATTTACTTTAGGTTTACACAG
>JAPMUY010001713.1:0-10000 GCA_026901105.3 Galaxias olidus | reverse complement strand
GTTGTGATTTAATCATTAAATACATCAATACATTTATGTGGGAAAAACCAAACATTCTGTTTTCTCCCTCCCCCGTTTAAAGAGAAGTGTGCTGTATCCTCAGCATTGTTTTAAAGAAATGGTGTAAATGCTGTAAGCAGCTGTCTTCAAACTGGAACGATAGTGAGGATGAGGGACGATGCACGACTCTCTTTTGCTCTAATTGTTAACCAGAGCAACAATTTCTCCAGACAAGAAAACCTTTAGCGGGCTGGAGACTGGTGCTG
Organism: Galaxias olidus; assembly: GCA_026901105.3. Lineage (NCBI taxonomy): Eukaryota > Metazoa > Chordata > Actinopteri > Galaxiiformes > Galaxiidae > Galaxias > Galaxias olidus. The sequence continues at coordinate 9,734 of JAPMUY010001713.1, read as the reverse complement.
GTAAATGTTTAATAAAGGCACAGTGTGTGTGTTTGTCTGTGTTGTGTGTTGGGGCTCAGTTGTTTGACAGACATGATGTTGGGCAGAGGAGAAGAATACACGTCCCATCACAGACCCATGCAGAGGGAAACCCTGTTCAGCCCAGGTAATGATATGGCCTCCCTGCCCCTAACCCATCCCATCACAGACCCATGCAGAGGGAAACCCTGTTCAGCCCAGGTAATGATATGGCCTCCCTGCCCCTAACCCATCCCAGATCGGCTGAAAGCAAAGGCTTACACAATAAAAGGACATGAAAAAGCCTGTCCTGTAGTGGCCATTACTAAGATCTTATGTTCACTGCATTGGTAGAAAAGAAAAAAATATCTGTTTAATTCGATAAAGCTTTTTGGAATCTTATTCTGTGTGTGTGTGTGTGTGTGTGTGTGTGTGTGTGTGTGTGTGTGTGTGTGTGTGTGTGTGTGTGTGTGTGTGTGTGTGTGTGTGTGTGTGTGTGTGTGTGTGTGTGTGTGTGTGTGTGTGTGTGTGTGTGTGTGTGTGTGTGTGTGTGTGTGTGCGCGCGCTGCAGAGAGATAACAGAAGGGGAGTATGAGAAGCTGGCTGATGAGACTCTGGATGCTCTGGCTGAATACTTTGAGGACCTGATGGACGAGCCGTACACAGGAGCAGAGTACGACGTGGTGTTTGCTGTGAGTACACACTTCACGCTACACACTGCACACTACACACTACACAACCCAGATCCAGTGTATGACGTGGTCTTTACTGAGTACGCACTAAACACTGCACACTGCACACTGCACACTGCACACTACACACTACACTGGAGCAGAGTACAATGGAGTCTTTGCTGTGAGTACACACTACACACTGCACACTAAACACTGCACACTACATACTGCACACTACACTGCACTACTCTGGAGCAGAGTACAATGGAGTCTTTGCTGTGAGTACACACTACACACTGCACACTAAACACTGCACACTACACACTGCACACTACACACTGCACTACTCTGGAGCAGAGTACAGTGGAGTCTTTGCTGTGAGTACACACTACACACTACACACTACACACTAAACTACACACTACACTACCCAGGACCAGTGTACGACGTGGTCTTTACTGTGAGCACAAACTCAGTGTTCCTAATAAACTTGAAGGCTGGATCCACATGCCGTGGTCTTTTCTCAGACAGTTTACGATCTGTCCACTAGGGGGAGCTGTGGGACAGCATCGCCCTGTGAGAATTGCCATGCAGAGAGAGAGAGAGAGAGAGTTACAGAGAGAGAGAGAGAGAGAGAGAGAGAGTTACAGAGAGAGAGAGAGAGAGAGAGAGAGTGAGTTACAGAGAGAGAGAGAGAGAGTGAGTTACAGAGAGAGAGAGAGATACAGAGAGAGAGAGACAGTGAGCCTGGCAGATAGTCGGACATATCGATGTGCTGACAGTGAGACAGGCAGGCAGTGAGAGATACCTACCAGGGAGACAGGCAGGCAGTGAGAGATATGGATGAATGTGCTGACAGTGAGACAGGCTTGCTCTCTCTCGCGCTCTCACACTCTCTCTCACACACTCTATATCTCTCCCTCTCCCCCCCTCCCTCCCTCCCTCCGACCCGTAGCTGCGAGCATGAATATTTTATGAGATAATGACCAAGGGGGGGGGCTGCAGTGCATGCTGGGGAAAGCAGTTAAAGGGGCCAGCTAGAGGAGAGGTAAACAGCAGTCCCACACCATTTTAGTCTGGGTTTAGTTATATCATCATCCATTAGGATAGTCTGGGTTTAGTTATATCATTATCCATTAGGATAGTCTGGGTTTAGTTATATCATCATCCATTAGGATAGTCTGGGTTTAGTTATATCATCATCCATTAGGATAGTCTGGGTTTAGTTATATCATCATCCATTAGGATAGTCTGGGTTTAGTTATATCATCATCCATTAGGATAGTCTGGGTTTAGTTATATCATCATCCATTAGGATAGTCTGGGTTTAGTTATATCATCATCCATTAGGATAGTCTGGGTTTAGTTATATCATTATCCATTAGGATAGTCTGGGTTTAGTTATATCATTATCCATTAGGATGGTCTGGGTTTAGTTATATCATTATCCATTAGGATGGTCTGGGTTTAGTTATATCATTATCTATTAGGATAGTCTGGGTTTAGTTATATCATTATCCATTAGGATGGTCTGGGTTTAGTTATATCATTATCCATTAGGATGGTCTGGGTTTAGTTATATCATTATCCATTAGGATGGTCTGGGTTTAGTTATATCATTATCTATTAGGATAGTCTGGGTTTAGTTATATCATTATCCATTAGGATGGTCTGGGTTTAGTTATATCATTATCTATTAGGATAGTCTGGGTTTAGTTATATCATTATCCATTAGGATGGTCTGGGTTTAGTTATATCATTATCTATGAGGATAGTCTGGGTTTAGTTATATCATTATCCATTAGGATGGTCTGGGTTTAGTTATATCATCATCCATTAGGATAGTCTGGGTTTAGTTATATCATTATCCATTGGGATGGTCTGGGTTTAGTTATATCATTATCCATTAGGATGTCACAGGGCACGCCTCGTTAGCCTGCTAAACACCCACCTCTGTGTGCGTGCGTGCATGTAGGGATAGAAAAGGGAGAGTGCTGTCGGACGGACTGGTCAATCACACTCCGCACACACACACACACACACACACACACACACACACACACACACACACACACACACACACACACACACACACACACATATACTGTGCTGGCTCACTAACGTGTGCGTGCGTGTCAGCCATCCATATATTTCCTGAGGGATGAGCGTGGCACGGAGGTCTAAATTAGACTGAGTGACCCCCCCTCAGACTGCTGGCCCAATGGGCTGACTGATGGGAGAAGGTCCCCCGCTTTGGGACTGACCCCCCTGCTGTCAAAACCATGGGGAACATATGAGACTGTAAACGACACACACTACCATTCAGATCACACACATGAGGGGGGGGGGGGGTGTTAGGGGAGAGGGGAGGTCCCAGTACTGCAGCAGTAGCAGCAACACTATTATTCACACAAATCCAATGGTTTTGAGTCAGTGCTGCAGTCTTACCCTGCCCCACTTCCCTCCTCCTCCCATTTATATGCAGTAGAAACGAGTGTGACATCACAGCAGGAGTGTGGATTTAAAGCAGTGCAGGTTGTTAGCCCGTTTTAGCCCAGGGTATTGTTAGCCTGTCTTATCCTGGGGTATTGTTAGCGCCTCTTATTCTGGGATGTTGTTAGCCTCTCTGATCCTGGGGTATATTGAGCCCCTCTTAACCTGGGGTATTGATAGCCTGGTTTTTGTTAGCGCCTCTTATTTTGTGATGTTGTTAGACTCTCTTAACCTGGGGTGGTATTAGCCTCTCTTAGCCCAAGGTAGTATTGGCCCCTCTTAACCTGGGGTAGTGTTAGCCTCTCTTAGCCAGGGGTAGTGTTAGCCCCTCTTATCCTGGGGTAGTATTAGCCTCTCTTAGCCTGGGGTAGTGTTAGCCCCTCTTATCCTGGGGTAGTATTAGCCTCTTAGCCGGGTTTAGTGGTAACCCCTTATGGCATGGGGCAGTGTTGGCCTACTTCAGCATGGGTTAGTGTTAATCCCTGTTATCATGGGGCAGTGTTAGCCTGTTTTAGCATGGGGTAGTGTTAATCCCTTTTAGCATGGGGTAGTGTTAGCCTATTTTAGCATGGGGTAGTGTTAATCCCTTTTAGCATGGGGTAGTGTTAATCCCTTTTAGCATGGGGTAGTGTTAGCCTGTTTTAGCATGGGGTGGGTAGTGTTAGCCTGTTTTAGCATGGGGTAGTGTTAATCCCTGTTATCATGGGGCAGTGTTAGCCTGTTTTATCATGGGGCAGTGTTAGCCTGTTTTAGCATGGGGTAGTGTTAGCCTATTTTAGCATGGAGTAGTGTTAATCCCTTTTAGCATGGGGCAGTGTTAGCCTGTTTTAGCATGGGGCAGTGTTAGCCTGTTTTAGCATGGGTTAGTGTTAGCCCCTGTTATCATGGGTAAGGGTTAGCCCATTTTAGCATGGGTAGTGTTAGCCCCTGTTATCATGGGTAAGGGTTAGCCAGTTTTAGCATGGGGTAGTGTTAGCCCCTGTTATCATGGGTAAGGGTTAGCCCTACAGTGGCCTGGGCTAGTTTAGTGTCTCAGGTAGGGAGCTTTCCAATTCACCATTCCCACCAGCAGCATGTCCTTGATCTAATAGATCTCTCTCTCTCTCTCTCTCTCTCTCTCTCTCTCTCTCTCTCTCTCTCTCTCTCTCCTCCATCTCAGAGTGGTGTACTGACGGTGAAAGTGGGTGGAGACCATGGTACCTATGTCATCAACAAGCAGACGCCCAACAAACAGATCTGGCTGTCCTCCCCTACCAGGTAAACTACACAACAGCAGACTGGACTACAGTTCCCTACTCTCCTGTGTCCTCATCCTGTTTGCCTGACTGCCTGCTCCTCTCTGTCGCCCCCCAGTGGTCCTAAGCGGTATGACTGGACGGGGGAGCGCTGGGTGTATTGTCACGATGGTCTCAGCCTTCATCAGCTTCTCTCCACAGAATTCTCCAAGATCTACAAATTCACCATCGACCTGTCGGCCCTGCCCTACTCCTAAATACAGCTAGCCCTAACCCCACCCAGATCTACCAAATTCACCATCGACCTGTCGGCCCTGCCCTACTCCTAAATACAGCTAGCCCTAACCCCACCCAGATCTACCAAATCCACCCAGAGCTGTCGGCCCTGCCCTACTCCTAAATACAGCTAGCCCTAACCCCACCCAGATCGAACAAATCCACCCAGAGCTGTCGGCCTTCCCCTACTCCTAAATACAGCTAGCCCTAACCCCACCCAGATCTACCAAATCCACACAGAGCTGTCGGCCTTGCCCTACTCTTTAATACTGTGGCCCTATCTACAGCTAGCCCTAACCCCACCCAGATTGAACAAATCCACCCAGAGCTGTCGGCCTTGCCCTACTCCTGATCGCTGTGGGGGTAGCTAACCCCAACCCATGGACCACTGACCTTTGACCTCCTTTGCCACGTTTAGCTATTAAGGTTCTGTTGTCTTCCTTCTATGATTGGATCCTGTGGTCAGAATCCATCTTCGGGTTGTCCCCATGGTAACTAGCCTGGAGCCAAGGCTTAGCCAATAGCTGCTAGCCATACTGCATGTTGCTGCATTGAGTCTGTGTGTATGCATGCCGTCAATGTAATTAGATGTATATATTAAGATAATTTGTCAATTTGTGTGAATATTGATTGAGTTGTCACTTAATATTAAGTGGATGGAGACATTTGTTAACAAAGTGAGAAATTACATCTTGATTTTTTTATCACTTCCTGCTGTTGTTTCGTTTTTAAACCAATCACAAGCTAACAAAGCTGTAATGACAAGCCCTTGGGGAGTGTTCCAGCCAATCAATAAGCAGATGGCCTGTGTACCTGAGTACCCTGTCTGTCTGTCTCAATAAGCATCGCCCTGTGTTGCATCATCCAGACGGCAGTGTTCTTCAGAGAGGGGGACAGGTCAATTTGAACATGGTTAGGAGGGTTGCGTAGACAGAGGGAGAGGTGTGTGTGTGTGTGTGTGTGTGTGTGTGTGTGTGTGTGTGTGTGTGTGTGTGTGTGTGGGGGGGGGGGGGTTAATGGAGAGGGTGGGGTTGTTGGTTGCTGTCTAAGTGTTTTTCCATCTCATAGCTTTGATGCAGAGATTGTTTAAAGACACACATCAGGAATCTTCACTCTGTTCAACTTGAGTTTAATCAAACCATCATAAAAACACAGTCATCATTCAGAGGGGTGCTTGATTCATGTGAGTGAGAAGAAAGGAGGGGGTGGGGTTTAAAGAAAGAGAGGTGAGAATAGGTTGTGGGTGTGTGTGGGTTTGCGTGTGTGTGTGTGCATGTGCTTGTGTGAGTGAGTGAGTGTGTGTGTGTGTGTGTGTGTGTGTGTGTGTGTGTGTGAGTGCTTGTGTGTGTGTGTGTGTGTGTGTCTGTGAGAGTGCTTGTGTGTGTGTGTGTGTGTGTGAGGGAGTGTGTGTGTGAGGGAGTGTGTGTGTGTGTGCAGTGTGTGTGTGAGCAGGCCACTTGTGAGGGGTAGTGTGTGTCATGTAGGACACATGGTGTGTGTGTGTGTGTGTGTGTGTGTGTGTGTGTGTCACAGGGAAAGACACCGAGCGGTAGGATTACCATGTAGGACACATGGGAAAGACACCGAGCGGTAGGATTACCATGTAGGACACATGGGAAAGACACTGAGGTCTGAGACTCCCTCCTTCCCTCCCTCCATCCCTCTCTTTATCCATCTCGCCACATCAATCTCTTCCCGACTCGCATTAATGACTTTATCATCTGTCTGCCTGCCTGTTTGTCTTTCTATCTATCCATCCTTCCTTCCCTCCATCCCCCCCCCCCCCCCCCCTGCTGTGGTTCTCTCCATGTAACTTTGCTGATCTCGACATTACTAGAAGGTCAAAGACAGAACACCACATCATGAACCAGACTGAGGTTTCTAGTTGAACATTCTGCCTTCCTGCGGCTGTCCTGTCTCCTGGGTGCTAGGAGATTTAAATTGTATTTCCATTGTATGGATGTATATCCTTTCCCCTAGAAACATCATTGTACAGTCTCATCTATAGTCTACTTTATGAAGCTGTTTGCACATGTATGTCTTTGTCATTTTATTTGGCCTGTTAATAATAAAATAAATACAACATGTAAATTTAGATGTGATGTCAGCTTTCCTACTCTTCCTCACTGCTAAACCCTGCTTTTGCTTCCCTAGTCTTCCTCACTGCTAAATCTTTCCTGCTCTACTATCACTGGGTAAGGGTTAGGGTTATCTTTCCTGCTCTACTATCTTTGGTTAAGGGTTAGGGTTATCTTTCCTGCTCTACTATCTTTGGGTAAGGGTTAGGGTTATCTTTCCTGCTCTATTATCTTTGGGTAAGGGTTAGGGTTCTCTTTCCTGCTCTACTATCTTTGGGTAAGGGTTAGGGTTATCTTTCCTGCTCTATTATCTTTGGGTAAGGGTTAGGGTTATCCTCCCTGCTCTACTATCTTTGGGTAAGGGTTAGGGTTATCTTTCCTGCTCTATTATCTTTGGGTAAGGGTTAGGGTTCTCTTTCCTGCTCTACTATCTTTGGGTAAGGGTTAGGGTTATCCTCCCTGCTCTACTATCTTTGGGTAAGGGTTAGGGTTATCTTTCCTGCTCTATTATCTTTGGGTAAGGGTTAGGGTTATCCTCCCTGCTCTACTATCTTTGGTTAAGGGTTAGGGTTATCTTTCCTGCTCGACTATCTTTGGGTAAGGGTTAGGGTTATCTTTCCTGCTCTATTATCTTTGGGTAAGGGTTAGGGTTATCTTTCCTGCTCTATTATCTTTGGGTAAGGGTTAGGGTTATCTTTCCTGCTCTACTATCTTTGGTTAAGGGTTAGGGTTATCTTTCCTGCTCTATTATCTTTGGGTTTATCTTTCCTGCTCTATTATCTTTGGGTAAGGGTTAGGGTTATCTTTCCTGCTCTATTATCTTTGGGTAAGGGTTAGGGTTATCTTTCCTGCTCTATTATCTTTGGGTAAGGGTTAGGGTTATCCTCCCAGCTCTATCAGAATAGCCATCCTTGACACTGTGGAGCAGAGGGTCTGTCAGTCTTCCATGGTCTGTCTGTAGACCACCCATATGACTTACAGTCTACATTCTGTTAGCGATCTAAAGAACCGGTGTATCCCAACAAGGTGTGTGCTGTTTCCTGCTCGGCCATGGATGGGGTGTGTGTCTAAGCCCAGCAGCGCTGATGCAGGTCACACCTTCACCCTCCCCATCATCATCATCATCATCAGCAGCAGCACCAGAAATAGTTGCTGCCATCACACAGGTTTCCATGGCAACCGAGATCTGGACACCTTTTGTGTGCATGCACACTGCTTACGTTTTCCTCTCTTTCTCTGTCTCTGCCCCCTCTCTCTGTGTCTCTGTTCATCTCCTCTCTTTCACTGTGTCTCTCTTTCTGTTCCTCTCTTTCTTTGCTTCTCTCTTCTCTCTTTCTCTGTGTCTCCAACTCTCTTTCCTCTCTTTCTCTGTGTCTCCAACTCTCTCTCCTCTCTTTCTCTCTGTCTCCAACTCTCTCTCCTCTCTTTCACTGTGTCTCTGTTTCTCTCCTCTCTCTGTGTCTGTGTTTCTCTCCTCTCTTTGTCTCTCTGTTTCTCTCCTCTCTCTGTGTCTCTGTTTCTCTCCTCTCTCTGTGTCTCTGTTTCTCTCCTCTCTCTGTGTCTGTTTCTCTCCTCTCTCTGTGTCTGTGTTTCTCTCTCTCTCTCTGTCTCTCTGTTTCTCTCCTCTCTTTGTCTCTCTGTTTCTCTCCTCTCTTTGTGTCTCTGTTTCTCTCCTCTCTCTGTGTCTCTGTTTCTCTCCTCTCTTTGTGTCTCTGTTTCTCTTGGAGAGGCGACTGGGGTATCGTTTACTCCGCCTGCTGCTGACTCTGTGCTGATCTTCACATCCTGTTAACTGGACACAGCAGGCGTCGGGCTGGCTAGCTGACAGGAGGTCTGCTCTCTGCTGACAGGAGGTCTGCTCCCTGAGTGACAGGAGGTCTGTTCTCTGAATGACAGTAGGTCTGTTCTCTGAATGACAGTAGGTCTGTTCTCTGAATGACAATAGGTCTGCTCCCTGAGTGACAGGAGGTCTGCTCCCTGAATGACAGGAGGACTACTCCCTGAGTGACAGGAGGACTGCTCCCTGAATGACAAGAGGTCTGCTGTCTGAGTGACAGGGGGTCTGCTCCCTGAATGACAGGAGATCTGCTGTCTGAGTGACAGGTGATGCCTAGTCGGAGAGTTCTCAGAGGGAGGGTCCGGAGAGAAAAGGCCCAATGGACTCACACCTGGAGTGGATACCAAACCTACAGGAAGACCGTATGTACAAACTAACCCTACCCTTAACCCTATAGGAAAATGACAACTAGACAGTATGCATGAACATAATATGACAATAAAACAGAACTTAAGCAATAAGGCTCAGCTCAAATGTTGACCTCTGAACTAGGAAGGAGATGCTTGAGGTAGGAAAAGGTGGTGTAATGACAGAGCGTGGCAGTTGGTTAGGTATGTGAGGCCGGCGGCCATCTTGTCTGTGTATGTGAGTCAGGCGGCCATTTTGTCTGTGTTCTGAATGTTTTTGAATGACTCTGCTGTCCCACATAAAAAACCAAAGAGATAGATCTAACTGAACAGGATGGAGGTGTAACTCCATGGCAGTCTGAACCCACACACACACAGTATCACGGTTTTGGGGGCGGGGGGGGGGGGGGGGGGGGGGGGGGGGGGGGGGGTGAACCACAGGAGGGCGGGCGGTCAGGGGTGGTGTGTGTGTGTGTGTGTGTGTGTGTGTGTGTGTGTGTGTGTGTGTTGGGGGGGGGGGGGGTTGTGGTTTTCGTAGCCCTTTCAGAGCCAGGCGAACCATGAGAGATGAGGATGCATGCTGACTGAGGCCTCGTTGATCTGGTGGTCCTATTAACCTGCTGCCCTATTAACCTGTTGACCTATGAACCTGTTGACCTTTGAACCTGTTGACCTATTGGTCTAGCTGAGATAACAGACCTGTCAGGAGACAGAGACAGAAAACTATGTGGGAGAATATCTAGAGACACAGTACAGCTTCTTCTCATCCATCTCTCTCTCTCTTTCCATCTATCTAT
>JAPMUY010001712.1:182500-192118 GCA_026901105.3 Galaxias olidus | reverse complement strand
CATGGCTCTAAATATCTCTCCCTGTCACATGTCCTACCTCCTTCTCTGGATGTCTCTCTCTCTCTCTCTTACCCTCTCTCTCTCTCTCTCTCTCACCCTCTCTCTCTCTCTCTCACCCTCTCTCTCTCTCTCTCTCTCTCTCTCTCTCTCTCTCTCTCTCTCTCTCTCTCTCTCTCTCTCTCTCTCTCTCTCTCTCTCTCTCTCTCTCTCTCTCTCTCTCTCTCTCTCTCTCTCTCTCTCTCTCACCCTCTCGATGTTTCTCTTTCTTTCTCTCTCTCTCTCTCTCTCTCTCTCTCTCTCTCTCTCTCTCTCTCACCTCTCTCTCTCTCTCTCTCTCTCTCTCTCTCTCTCTCTCTCTCTCTCTCTCTCTCTCTCTCTCTCTCTCTCTCACCCTCTCTCTCTCTCACCCTATCTCTCTCTCTCTCTCTCTCTCTCCCCTCTTCCTATCTGATGTGTGTGGCGCCGTGGGCCGACTCTCCCAGGCTGAATTGAGAGTCCTTTTGTTCGGCCCGGTCCGTCCCGGCGGCTGATGATTCACCGTCTGTCGTTACGGCTTCACAGTCGCACTCTCAGCTCATCTGGACTAATTCCTCTGGAATTAAAAAGCCATTTGGCTGTCTGGTAGATGGGGCCTCGGCGAGCCGCTTGGGGGGGGGGGGGGGGGTTAGGCACAGGAGGTCAGACTGAGCGAGACAGTGTGTGTGTTTGGGCTACAGCGCGGCAGCAGCGGACGGGGGGGAGGGGGGGGGCCAGGCATGTTTTCCTGGAGTGCGTGCCGAGGGGAAACCATAGAAACAGAGATGTTGTCTCTTCTGGGTTGTCTCACCGCGGAGAGGCTGGCAGGTGATGGGCAGCTGTGTGGTCAGAGCCAAGCAGACAGGAGATAACACTTACATATAACGGAGAGAGACAGAGAGAGAGAGAGAGAGAGAGAGAGAGAGAGAGAGAGAGAGAGAGAGAGAGAGCAGATGAGAGGAGATGATGTACATTTCGCTCCATCATTTTTAGCACGAGGTCAGAGTAACCACAGATATTACAGCGCGTTCTTACTCCATCCACTCTGGCTGTGTAGCGATAGCGCTCCGGGCTCAGACTAGGAGTGAGAGTGCTGATGCAGATCTGCTGTATCTCTCCCTCCCTCCCTCCCTCCCTCCCCTTCCCTGCATGGCGCTGAGGGGAGAATAGCCCCCTGATTGATGGCAGCGGGCTCTGGCACGCCCCCGCCACCGATGGAGAGAATAGAGAGAGATAGCACGGGGAGAGGGAGGAGAGAAAGAGAGCGGACAGGAGCTGACAGAGAGGAGGAGGACGGCCTGTCTCCCATCCGCTGTCCGGTCTGGGCGGGTGAGGATGGAGGGAGGGATGAAAAGACAAAAGCCTACGTGGAGGGGGGAGGAAGACGGTGTGTGTGTGTGTGTGTGTGTGTGTGTGTGTGTGTCTGTGTGTGTGTCTGTGTGTGTGTGTGTGTGTGTCTGTGTGTGTGTGTGTGGTACCTGTGAACACACACACACACACTGTGGCCCGGGAATTGCACGAGGGACGGACAGCAGAACATGTAGAAAGGGATGGAGGGAAAAAGGAGAGACGGAGAGAGAGAGAGATGAGAGGAGCGCAGTGAAAGGCGGGAGCAGGAGTCCCTGCCATTGTCCATTGACAGGGAGTAAAGAATGGGAGGAGGGAGGAGGAGTAAGAGAGGGAGGCGTGAGGAGACGACAGAGGGCGCAGAGGGAGGAGTCCGTCCTATTATCTGGTCTGACAAAGATGGAGGGATGAGGGGAGGAAGAGAGAGATAGAGGGAGAGAGAGAGAGAGAGAGAGAGATGGAGGGCAGGAGGAGGTAGCTCTGCTATTGTCCAGTCAGACAGGTATCTTGGCAGGAGGGACGGGGGTTGAAATCCCCCAGGCTCTTTAACATGACCCCTGCTGACAGCAGCAGGCAGGCTGCGTCCACACACACACACACACACACATACACACACACACACACACACGCACGTACGTACACACGCACACGCCCGCTCCTAATACCTGTCGTTTTTCTCTGCAGTGTTTTTTTCTTTCTCCGTCCCCCACGTTGTTTTTGACTTTTCCATCTCTTTCTCTGTCTTCTATCACTCTCTCTCTCTCTCTCTCTCTCTCTCTCTCTCTCTCTCTCTCTCTCTCTCTCTCTCTCTCTCTCTCTCTCTCTCTCTCTCTCTCTTCTCTCTTTCTCTCTCTCTCTCTCTCTCTCTCTCTCTTCTCTCTCTCTCTCTCTCTCTCTCTCTCTCTCTCCCTCTCTCTCTCTCTCTTCCTCTCTCTCCCCCTCCCCACACTCTCTCTCTCTCTCTCTCTCTCTCTCTCTCTCTCTCTCCCCCGTCCCCCCCCAGGCCCCCCGTCCCCGCCGCGCAACGTGGTCTTCAACCTGAACGACAGCTGCCTGCTGCTGGAGTGGTCGCCGCCGGTGGACACGGGGGGCCGGCGCGACCTCACCTACAACGTGCTGTGCAAGCGCTGCGGCCCGGAGCCCGACCGCTGCCGCCTGTGCGAGGAGGAGGTCCGCTTCCTGCCCCGCCCGCTGGGCCTCACCACCGCCGCCGTGACCGTCACCGACTTCGCCGCGCACGCCAACTACACCTTCGAGATCGAGTCGCTCAACGGCGTGTCGGACCGCGGCAGCGTCTTCCACCGGCCCGTGGCCGCCATCACCGTCAGCACCGAGCAGGCCGGTAGGTGGCTCCACGACCGACCTCTGACCTCCCCGAGAGGACCTGTCCGGTCCCGACGACTCTGCTCGCGCCACACGGAGGAGGTGGGCGGGGAGTCTGAAGGGGTCGGTGTGAATGTGTGTGTGTGTGTGTGTGTGTGTGTGTCTCAATTTGAGTGTACAAGCAATGTTCCAACGTCCTGTTGCCGCTCTGCAAGGATGACCGAACAAAGGTTTCAGGCTGGTACAACAAAAATACAGTTTCATGTCTTTAGAGAGAAAAAAAAAGTGAAATTTCCACGGTGATTTGTCCGCGTCGCTGGCTAGCCTTGTTCCTGGAGAGGAGTGGGGAGAGTGTACGTATATGGGTCTAAGAGAGGACGTTAAGCTGAGAGTGTATATGGGTCTAACAGAGGACGTTAAGCTGAGAGTGTGTATGGGTCTCAGAGAGGACGTTAAGCTGAGAGTGTGTATGGGTCTCAGAGAGGACGTTAAGCTGAGAGTGTGTATGGGTCTGAGGGAGGACGTTAAGCTGAGAGGCCGGTCCTCAGGGAGACGACCCGCCGGGCAGGACCAATACACAAGTTTCTTCTGGGATTCACAAACACCGTGTTCCCACTTTCTTTTCATCCCCCCCATTTCTCTGTCCTGCACTCCTTCGCTCCTACTCCAGACTCTTTGTTATTCACTCGTTTCACTTCCTTGAATGTGTACTCCACCTTTCTCTCTCCTCCTTTCACCTGCTCTCTCTCTCTCTCGCTCTATAGCTCCACGTCTTGTTCTCTCTCTCTTTCCGTCTATTGCTAAGCGTCTTCTTTTTTGCGGTCTCTTTTCACTCCTGCTCTCTCTCTCTATCGCTCCCTTTCTCTCTTGCGCTCACTTAATCTCCCACCCTTCCTTCCCTCTCTCCCTCCATCCCTCCATCCCTCCCTCTCTTTCTTATGCCGGAGCGATGCGTTCCCTTTCTCTCTTTCTCTCTCTCTCGATTGCGTTCTTCCCTGACTCCAGGGAGGAGAGGTCCACGGCGGGCTGCGGTGACAGCTCCGCTGCTCCCTCTCCGTGTAATATCCCGCTTCATATCGCATTACCCCGGCACCCGGCACACTCCGGGTGGGGAAGCAGCATCCGCTCGGTCGCCTCCCAACCCGAAAACATGCTTCCTCCCGAAAACGACGATTTTTTTTCCCCCGGCCTAGGGAAAACACGCCGGCCCGATCTTCCGTTTGTGGCGACGAGTCGTTGCGGACGTGACAAAACGTCCCCGCGCGGGAAGGTGTGGAGGGGCAGAGGTTTGCTCAGGGAAGGTCTGTGGAGGGAGATAAAGCGATCAGGAGGTCGGAGGGGTTTGGTTTGGGCGTGTGGCGAGACGTGGGAGTTCAGGGAGGGCTTCGATCAGAACGGGAGGGTGGGGGGGGGGGGGGGGATTATTGAGAGAAGTGCACACGTGTGACACGACAGCGTGCACGAGCAGGGCCCGAGCAGATTCACCCGACGGAAACTGGATTCAGATCGCTGTCGAGGTGAAGGTACCCATAGATATACACACACACACGCGCGCGCGCGCGCTAGCTTCGAGCCGAGCGCTAACAGTGTGGCTCTCTCAAGCGCCGTGCGGCCTCACTTTCAAAACAGCCCAGGTGCATTTTTAACGCCAGCCTCGATAACTCTTGAACTCAGCCCAATGCTAAGGTCACATGAGGCCCCCCTGTCATTACTGCTGGTCTACTCACACTGGAGTGGGCCTGATTGGCTACTCTGCTACCCGCCGGACAGCAATCATCCCATTGGCTAATGGAGGTTCCGGGGGACAAGAGCGGCCGAAAGCGGAGGAGAGGGGAGACGCAGAGGAAGGTAGAGCCAGTCGCCACAGCCAGGATTCAAAAGCCCCACACGGACGAGATGCTTACGTCCGTGGCCCGGCTCACCCCGGCTCCCTGGTCCTCCTGATGGTGTAATGGGGCTGTTTGATGTCGCCACGTTATGTGTGTGTGTGTGTGTGTGTGTGTGTGTGTGTGTGTGTGTGTGTGTGTGTGTGTGTGTGTGTGTGTGGCTACTGCTGGCTACTGCTGCTATCGGGTATGTGTGAAATCACAGACGCGTGTTTACCCAACGGCAACGAGAGGTACGAGGAAAAACACTTTTCTTTTGGTCTTCTTTTGGTCTTCCAATTGGCTGGTTGGCAACGTAAAGCAAATGTTAAGGCTACTTTACTGTTATAGACAGCTTTGCAAGGCGGTTGACAATTTGTTGGATTGTGTTGTTCTCAGACCATATCGCCAACATGTTGTCCTTGTCAATATCAATGGCATTGACTAAGATGGCAGCTTGTGGAATACAGAAATAAATCACTCTGTACGGCATTGTCACATGACATAGGCCTATGCATTTTTATATGAATATTATGTTCGTATAATAGCGGCTGATTCAGTCCTTTGCTTTTCTTGCATATTACAGCTTGCACTAAACACCACCATGTATGGCAGCAGACCAATTCATTCCAGTCGTTACTTTTTGATTAAAAAGGCCTTTGTATCCGTAAGTGCCTATGCATGCATTCTAGTTAAAAGACTTGCACTGTGGAGTAGGTCGTGTGTGGCTACACAGCGCGCGCTCCTCTCCCGCGCGCACACACACACACACACGCACACACACACACGCGTGGAGTTATATTCCCCTGTCATGGCTAACCTTTCCGTCATGTCTACTTTAATGTATTGTTGCAGTTATCGCCGCCGTAGCCCGGCTAATGTATGGCAGATTTATGTGTGTGCAATCATTTATCTTTACAGCAGCCACCCACGCATGATCCCTCTCCCCTCCCACAAACACACACGCACGAAACGGGCCTCCTTACTTCCACAAACACACACATACACAACAGGCCTCTCCCCTCCCACAAACACACACGCACGAAACGGGCCTCCTTACTTCCACAAACACACACACACACACACACACAACGGGCCTCTCCCCACCCACAAACACACACGAAACGGGCCTCCTTACTTCCACAAACACACACACACACAACGGGCCTCTCCCCACCCACAAACAAACACAAAATGGGCCTCCTTACTTCCACCAACACAAACACACAAAAAACACGGGCCTCTTGCCCTCCGCACTTTCTTTGGCTCACACGAACACGTGCACACACACACACACACACACACACACGCACAAACACACGCACACACACACACACACACACACACACACACACACACACAAACACATAAGCATGCACACACACCTACAAACACATACACGCACACACACCACCACAGTACACAAGCAGAGCCAGAGTGTGTAGATTTAGAAGGCATGGGGGATTAACAGTTGGGGTACCTTGGCCCAGAGTAAATCCGGTCCCATTTTGAGGAGGAGATAAGGGTCTCGGGAAATTATGACGGGATTAACGGCCTCCTGGTTTCCCCCTCTAGGACAGTGGATACACCTTTATCTGTCTGACTTACTGCTAGACCATCACTGTGTTTCTGTGTGTGTGTGTGTGTGTGTGTGTGTGTGTGTGTGTGTGTGTGTGTGTGTGTGTGTGTGTGTGTGTGTGTGTGTGTGTGTGTGTTATCTGATTTGCTGTGAGACAATCAGCATTAACATCCAGAGGATTACCAATGCTACCAGTGACAGACACCCACTGCGACGACCACACGCTGACACACACACCGGGACGGGCAAGATTAACATCAAGCACACACACGCACACACACACACACACACACACACACACACACACACACACACACACAGACACGGGGAGACCCAGGGAGAAACACAGCCGGAGACCTGACAGGGCTTTGCATGGGGAACCTGGAAATATTATAATCCTGTCCAGACTTAACATGACACATCTCAGCACCTTTATTAAATCTCTGACATGCTGGGACACCAAGCATTCTCCTCCGAGAGGGCGGCTGGGTGTGTGTGTGTGTGTGTGTGTGTGTGTGTGTGTGTGTGTGTGTGTGTGTGTGTGTGTGTGTGTGTGTGTGTGTGTGTGTGTGTCTGTGTGTGTGTGTGTGCGTGTGTGCGTGTGTGCGTGTGTGCGTGCGTGCGTGCGTGCGTGTGATATGGACCCGGGGAGATTCGATGTGATATGAAGTAGATGGAATGCGGGTTGTTTGCGATGCTCAGATAGGGGGAGGCAGGAATAAGCTGTGATAGGATTAGCCCGCCTGCTCCTGATGGCTTCTCTCTCCTCCTCCTCCTCCTCCTCCTCCTCCTGAGCCACAGGTTGAAGACCGTGTCGCTGCCCGCACACTGGGACACGCACGCAGCGCCCCGCCCCGCCGCGGGAGCGGAGATTGTTTCCAAAATATGTCCGGCGTTAGGCTAAATATGAGTTACAATTGTCATAGGTTTTTCTTTGCAGGCAACTGCAGGTAGATAAGAGTAGTGGGTTTTCAGTTCCTATATTAGAAATAGATGAACAAGAGAAGGTACACTTCTGTTCAATGGGGTTTAGGGTAACGTGCGTTCTAACTCTAACTCTATGTAACCGACTCACATGGGGAACTTCTTCTGTAAAGTAAAGCCTCTCTCTCTCTCTCTCTGTCTCTCTCTCTCTCTCTCTCTCTGTCCTCCCTCTCTCTCTCTCTCTCTCTCTCTCTCTCTCTCTGTCCTCCCTCTTCCTCGCCGGAAGGCATCGGGCTATGTCAGGTTGCCGTGGCATAACAGTTGTGGGAGTGCCTCTCTCCCGGCGCTCCCCCTACGAGCCTCTCTGTCCTCTGCAGCGTAGCCCAGCCGTGCCCTCTCCCAGCTCCGGGAAAACATGGCTGCCTAGCCTGGTGTCCCGGGATGCCTCGCTTCAGGACGCTAGAACAGCAACATGAGCACACGCGCACGCACACGCACACACACACACATAGGCACTCACCCACTCACTCCCGCACACACACAGGCACACTCACCCACTCCCACACACACTCACACACACCCACACACCTACGCACCCTTACACAGGCACACACGCTGGAGAGTGCACACACACACACACACACACACACACAGAGTGCACACACACACACACACACACACACACACACACACACACAGGCAGAGTGCCAACACACACACACACACACACAGACACAGAGTGCGCACACACACACACACACACACACACAGACATACACACACAGGCAGAGTGCACAGCGCCACACAGCAGCCAGGTGACTGGGTCACACCTGATGGAGCACAGGAAGCCACTGGGAGGAAGGGGGCGGGGCCGGCTGTCAGTGGTTGCCGCAGTAGGATGATTGACGCGCTGGGGGAGTCACGGCAGAGAGGATGTTGGAAAGTTAATTGAATGTTGTGGAGGAGTGAAGAGTAGAAAGGAGAGAGAAAAAAAGCCCTGGAGAGCTAAAAAGGGAGAGAGAGAGGGAGAGAGAGAGAGAGAGAGAGGGAGAGAGAGAGAGAGAGAGAGAGAGAGAGAGAGAGAGAGAGAGAGAGAGAGAGAGAGAGAGAGAGAGAGAGAAGGGGAGAGAACAACCGGGGGGGGGGGGGGGGGTTTAAAGAGGAGATGGGCACAGAGATCAGAAGATGGGAGTGTCTCACAGGCACAGAATGATGACATAAGAACGTACAGGGGAAGTAGATAGGGCAGACAAAAGAGAAAAAGGTGGATGAGAGGAGAGAGAGATATATATGGAGAGAAATGAGGGAGTGGAAAATGAGGGAGACGGAGGAGGAGGAGGAGGGAGAAAGAGGAGGAGATGCCCTAGAAAGAGGAGAGTGTTTCTTTAATCACGGGAAGCAGCTGTGTAATTGCGCGTGTCACCGGCGCATTGGAGCAGGAATGGAGCTCTTTACTAACGGGGACAGAGTCGGGGGATACTGCCATTAGTCTCTCTCTCTCTCTCTCTCTCTCTCTCTCTCTCTCTCCCTCTCTCTCTCTCTCTCTCTCTCTCTCTCTCTCTCTCTCTCTCTCTCTCTCTCTCTCTCTCTCTCTCTCTCTCTCTCTCTCTCTCTCTCTCTCTCTCTCTCTCTCTCTCTCTCTCTCTCTCTCTCTCGCCCTCTGCCTCTCTCTGTCTGTTTGTCTTCTCTTTTTGGCGATCTCGATCTCTCTTTCTGTATCACTTTTTGAGTCTTTCTATCTTGTATCTCTCTCTCTCTCTCTCTCTCTCTCTCTCTCTCTCTCTCTCTCTCTCTCTCTCTCTCTCTCTCTCTCTCTCTCTCTCTCTCTGTCGTTCTGTCTCTGTTTCTCTGTGTAGATGGAGATAGTGTGCACGTGAGGTCGTGTCATGCTGGGGGCCGTGGCGTCCCTGTAGAGGACAGCTCATTGACTTAACATCCACCAGGAGACTCCTGCTTCCTTACGCCTGTCTTTCCACCTAGACCAGAGGTCTGCCTGCCGTGTGCTTATGAAACACACACACGCACACACACACACACACACACACACACACACACGCACACACACAGCCTGACACAGGTGACACACTCAGGTACACACACACCTCTCACTGGCACTTGCTTGGTTACACCGGCGTATTGATACACCGAGCCAATCACCCTCTGAGCAGAGAATCGGACCAAACACCCCCAGCGCAGGCGTGAGCTTCCCCCGTGGTTAGCTAGCGGCGTGGTTTCTCTGTGACAACACGCTGTTTACACAGAGAAAGGCTGACGTGCGCCACCGATGAAACAAAGACGCCGGCAGATGTCGTTAGAGGCAGGAGACGTGCTTCTGGAAAACTTCACCCCCAAAGCTTTGTGGATCCGTTGTGGAGCGTAATGCTGGTAATATACCAGTATTGACCGAGTCTTGTAAGTCAACGAGGGATTCGCACTGACTTCCACTTGTATTGATGTTCAGTCGGGGTGAATCATGGATGTAGTAAAGAGTTATAATTGGCAAGAAAACGTTATGTTTTCACGCCCGTAAGAGTCTCTCACAGATATCGCTGCCTCACTCTCACA